>JALXJV020000007.1:0-40000 GCA_024633595.2 Lepomis macrochirus
CACAGGTACAACATCGTGAGGAAAAAAGAAACACACACACCTGGTAAAGCACTTTATTGAGCATGGCTGGCCCCAACTCACGGCACTTATTCTCCAGTGTAATCGCAGGTGGTCCACAGCCCATAGACGACGTGAGGAGAGGCTCTGGATCCACTGTCTGGGCACTTTGAGTCCGAGGGGCCTCAATGAGAAGTGAGGGCTCAGGACTGGCTGGCAGCTGATGGCCTGTGCATTCACAGGCCATCATCATTTTAGTAGTTATTTTGGATAATAATTGTTCTGTTCCTTGTTATTCAGATCTCATAACACACAGTTACTGTGTGCTGTGTGCCGGGTCATCCTTCCACACCATAGACACAACAGGGACATGTTCACCATGTCCACAGACAGATGCAGATGTTTACACAGGCAAAGCATGAGTGGGGACCCAGGGGCCTGTGCTTGCTCAGGGGGAATCTGTGAATACCTTCACACTTGACTGACCAGAACCACAACCAACCAAGAACTACAGCTGAAGCATTGGAAGTTAAACACATTTAAATGTTTAATTGAAATACTGAAAGTGTTCACTGCCATATTAGGAATCTCAGATGGAAGACTGACAACAGGTGGAAAACCGAGCAGGAACTTCTTCCTCAACAGAGAACCCAACCTAAAACACAGACAGACTGGTTTTGTACTGAAGAAACCGGATTGTATTGATTCTACTTTTGAAAAAAACTAAACACCCTCCCATGTTGTTTCAGCCAGCCATGATGTGCTTGACAAAAGCTGAAAGAGAGATGGACAGGGTTTCCTTTAGTTATCATTTCAGCACTCTGTGTTTTCTATTCATTAACTGTGTGTTACCTTCATAGTTAATACATCCGTTAGCATCTTCCTGTCCTGCCAACAGCTTGTCCACTTCTGCTTCTGTCATCCTCTCTCCTGAGTATATAGAACATGCACAACATGTAGTCAGAGTCTGAGCATGCTCAGTGTGTCTAATAAATTACAGAGCCAGGGGAGAGGGGTAAAATCTCAGATTACAGAATCGAATTTACACGACAAATATCAGCAACCACTTTTTCAAATAAAAAGCAGAGTGTACAGATATGAACAACAGAGTGCACAGATGTGAACAACAGTGTGCAGATGTGAACAACAGTGTGCAGATGTGAACAACAGTGTACAGATGTGAACAACAGAGTGTGCAGATGTGAACAAAAGAGTGTGCAGATGTCAATAACAGCCGTCACATAGGATTTACGTTCACTAACCAGTGTTACGTTATACTTTCTAAAAGCAGAGGAAATGGGGAAGAAGTGCACACACTTCTACAGGACTAAGATGTGACACATTCTCTCATGTCTGCACCGACTCGGGTCATATATTTACATGAACGCTGAGTAAATTGGAGACTTTAGAGTGTCAAAGAATTCATGTTTGTCCTTGTGCATTCACCACTTTAATGTTGAAGAGTTAAAATGTTTTATGTGTCACTTTCATTTAAAATCATTTGCATGCTTTCTTGGAAAACACATTTTGTGATCGTCATACCCAGAGTAACCAGAACATGTCTCAGCTCTGCTCCCATCACTGTCCCATTTCCTTCTTTATCAAAAACTCTGAGGCCCTCCACAAAGTCCTCGTAGGTCCCCTGTTAACAAACATGGAATGAGTGATACATATTTTTACCAATAAATTATGTCTCTTGAGACGAAAACCTTCATCTTACTTTGTCTTTGGATTGAGCCACATGTTGAAGCATCGGCAGGAAGGTCTCAAAGTCCACCAGTTTACTCCCCATGTCTGTCCAAAGTAGAAGAGAAGAAGAAGAGGAAACATGGGGAACGTCTCAAACTTTCTAAATACAGAAAAGGTTTTAAAGGGTTTTTTCTGTTCAAAAGCCATAAAACTTAAACTAAACCTGCAACTTCAAAAACAATTTGTGTTTCTGTGTCTCTGTCTCTGTATGTCCCTGTGTGTCCATGTACTCTGTACGTTCCTGTGTGTCTCTGTGTCTGCTTCTGTGTGTCCTTGTGTCTCTGGGTGTGTTCCTGTGTGTCTCTCTCTGTGTGTCCTTCTGTGTCCCTGTGTCTGTGGGTGTGTCCCTGTCTCTCTGTGTCTCCTTCTGTGTGTCTCTGGGTGTGTCCCTGCGTGTACCCTCAGCTTTGGGGCGTCCCAGAACTCGGAGGACTTCAGCGTTGGTCGGGTTTTGTCCGAGCGCTCTCATCACGTCTCCACACTGAGAAAAGAGGATCTGGTTCTGTGGACTTTGCTCGAACAGCTGGAAGGCTTCTTTAAACTCTGCACACGATATCAGTGATGACATCAGTCTGGAAACACTTCTCAATGACATTCTAAAAATCAAACTGTGTGTGCTGTTGTTTTACCTTCGATCTGATCAGCGCTGAACTCAATCTGACAAAGACAGAAAACACTGATCTGAGACCAGCACACTCTGAAGGAGGAGCTGTTTACATGAAGTCAGATTCAGACGAGTCGACCTCATGTTGAAAACGCCTCCTCTGAACATCGTATTTTACAATTTGAATTGAAACAACAAAAAACTATCATCTTCTATTTTCCTATGAAAATGATTGGTTCAGACAGACCTTGATGATGAGTGGGTCGAAGTCTGGATCTTTAGCCGCTTCCGGTTCTGGAGAATATTTAACTGCTTCTTTCTTTTGCTCGGTCTTCTTGGGCGGCATGATGGACGGACGGACAGTAAGAGAGGAGATTCAGATCACAGAGGGTGAGAAGGAAGCAGGAGAAAGGCGGAGGAGCTTCCTCAGTGAGACGTTTAAATACCTCCAGCAGCTCCATTTAGGGTCAGATATGAACTGCTGAATGAACCCTCTCAGGATTTCTGCTGCAGAGAGACAAACTGTAAATAGATCTGAAACTAATTCCACAATCCTCTACTGAACCCATGCAGAACACACATCTACTCAGACAACCTTAAATAAAAAAAACATTTATTGCTGTCTGCTGACGCCACCTTAAATAGAAAACTCATCAACTCTTTTCTACTGAGACCTCCCTAACTAGAAACCCCATCGCCTGTTCTCTTCTAGGTTAGAAAGTTCCTTTAAGTAGAAACAGATGAGCAGAACTGAGAAATTTCAGAGCCAAACCGGTCGCAGACTTCACAGCTGATTGTTAAGTTAAAGTTCATTTCCAAGTAGTCAAAACCATAGACATATACACTAGATGTCGCCTTGGCTACGGCAGTTCATTGGAACGAATCGCCAATAGAGCCGCCATCTTGGAACAGGGGAGCCCCTTCTGTTTAATGCATCAGCGTCAATGTAGGCAAAGGTCTAACGGAAATAAAATCACCATAAATCGTCATGAATGCGATTTTCTAGTTTTTTGGTTCGTTCCAACAGTCAGACATGTATTTATCATTGAGTCCAGAGAACATTTAAGGTTTTGATATTAAGATAATCTACTTCTTTTTCAAAATATAATGTATAGTGCTAGTAGACGTAAGTTTATTAGTCACATTCTGCCTCTTGAATAAACTTAGAATGAACTATCGCTACTTACCTTAGCTTACTGCATGCAAAATGGCTACAATGGTGTGACTATAAATGTTAATTTAAACATTTAAATTGTATTGGTTTATTTAAATATGATACACAAAGCAATTTGCAGGTGGAATGAAATCACAAATATATTGATTTTAGTTGCACACAAAGTCAAACAAACAATACAATGCAGCAAACAAAAAAATCATTCCCAGGTAGAGCTCACTGCATACATGAGATAAAAACACAGCAGTCTTTTTCCATTTAGGTAGCAAATTAATGCAGTTGTGGACAGCAAAAGCTAGTCAGTATTAGTAAACAATATATACATTGTATAAAAACACAGTATACATTTACAGTAAACATGGTTCTGACATGGTTAGCACCTGACCTGTTATTGCTCCGGTAAAAAACTGAGGTGGCAGAGAAAGATAAGCAGTTCGGTTTTTATATTTCGTTCGTGTGAACATCCATATGCAGCACAAAAGTCCGGCATCATCCATGAATTGTATATATTTATGTATGAATTATAAGTACTGGTGGAGATAGCAGCGTTACCTAGCTACTTCTATGGCTACTTCCGACGACAACTTACAAGACCCCTGTTTCAAGATGGCGGCGGTTTTGACGCATGTTTAGAACCCCAAGGTGACGTCTAGTGTATATGTCTATGGTCAAAACTGTGTGTCCCTGTGTGTCTTACCTGATGTAACGTTAGTGGCCTTCTGCCCTGTGTTCGGCTTTTCCACACATGGTCAGATTTGGTTATTAGCTGAATATCAAAGATATTCTACAAATTTATAATAGTATTAATATTCAATTTATTAATTATAATTAATAAATACAGGACACCATCCTGGCATCAGGGACCAATAACCAAATATGAGCAAAGTCTGATCAGTTTAAAAGAAGGTTTGTCCACCTACAGATGGCAAACAGAGAAGGGTGAGTCGGTACACACCAACTCTTACTACAACATTACACACAAGAAATCACAGGCAACGACTTAAAAATTATTATAGGATTTATTAACTCTAGCATAAATCACTATTAACTACTCAAAGCAAAATGACATAAAGCCAAAAAAACAAAAACATACAACAATCCAGCAAGGATGTGTGTGAGACAAAGGAGGGGGAGAGAGGGGATGGATCCGACCACGTGACTAGTCGAAGATCTGGCTCAGAATCGGGCTCGAGGCAGGCTGATCTTGGAATCAAGATGGCGGTTCAAACCATGTGATTTCAGGATGGAGGTGGTCGGAAAATCTCTCTCTCCTGAACTAAAAGAATTGGAGAGCTCTGATGCTAGCCTGCTGTGGTCACAGGTCTGGTTTGCTTCAGAGGTCAGGTGGTGTGTGCATGTGGGGTTAGCAAGCAGGAGGAGAGAAAGGCACAGAGAAACTATCTATAATAAGCCACAGTCTATTCTGCAGCAGTGAACGTTCATTCAGCAGCGGCTGCTGCTTTGGATTGGATAGAATGTGCAAATGTATCTGTTCTCAGAAAGAAGCCAACACCAAAAACCCTCATTACTGCTGAAAACACTTTATCAATGAGAGGGACGGTAGTGAACTTGCATTCAGTGACCTGTTCATTGATAAAAATACTGATTTGTTTTCACACAGTAATGAACAAAGCAGTCGCGGCCAAGCGGGCGATATCGACACAAACATTGTGCATAGCACGGAACACACACAACAATTAAACAGGATGCGGCGGTCTTTAAATATCTCTTGGGGATTCTTAACAGAAATTCCTTTTAGGAAAGGACTTTTAGGTTTTATACCTCTTTTGACAATATGGCTATACTTCCTGGGATTACTCCGCCCCCTGAAAACTTCAGCCAATACAAACCTATGGTTTGGTTTTAAAAGTTAAGAGTTCACAGGGGGGTGTGAATTAACTTTCCAGGGGCTTTCCATTGCTTCCATTGTTCTCAAGCTGCAAGACCTCAGGCCCAAAGTCAGTGTGTCCTGATAGTAACCCCCACAGATCAGTGTTAGTGACCCTTTACTGAATCTAAAGACAGAAACAGGCTTAAACAAATGGAGGCAGCAGGCAGGTGGTTTACAGGACAGAGAACAGGAAAGAGGACTTATGAGGCAGCACAGGACTGCAGTAAGGGGACCACTATGAGAACCAGCTGATGGAGAAAGTCTGAGGAAAGAGGAAGGTGTTGCTGTAGGGTATAAAGTGTCAGTTGACATAAGAAAATTTAACAACCAAAAAGCTTGTAGAAACATTTTAAGAGCATTCAGCAGAAAAAGAATCCCTCCCGTTCTCGTTTGTTTTGTACTTCTTGTCTTTCGCCAGCAGGTGGCACCGTCCGACAGGAGCTGATCTACAGACTCAGTTCTTGCGTCAGCTGAGATCTTTTGTTCTGATGGTTGCTGCAGTGAAATCAAGAACTGGCCTGTGAGGAAGTGACTGCAACGGACATTTAAACTGAGTCAGTAAAGTCTGTCTCAGTGACGTGAGTGTTGGAACCAAGGGGGTAAGCCACTATGGAGGGATTATCTGGTCAGAATTCAAACTAAAAGTCTAAAACTAAAAGTCTTAAATGAAAACTAAAAGTTTAAATCTAAAACTAAAAGTTTAAGTCGAAAACTAAAAGTCTAAGTCAAAAATTAATTTGGTATTTAGGATTGGGCGTTTGGTATTTAGGATTCGGCATTTCGTCATTTAGGATTTAGGATTGGGCATTTAATCATTTAGGGCCAGTTGTTCAAAACATTTAATCTGGATCAAAATGATCCGGATTTTGAAATCCCATTTCTTCCTATCCAGGATCAGGTAATCCGTCTTACTTTTATGCCGGTTTTTCAAAGCAACATTGGACTGGATCACCCTGATCCAGATACACAGTTTTCAAGATTACCAAATCCGGATTACCAGTGCTCTAAATGGGACAACATATCACAATGTGTGCTACCAGCTATGTAAAGAACAGGTAGAAGAGTAAACATGGGGTCACTGTAAGTGTTTCTTATTTTGAGACAAAACACAAAAATAACATAAACATCCACTTCTAATCATAATTTATTTTATGACCCACATCTGAACCACAACAAAATAAACAACAAACATACATTAACAAATACATTGTGGACATTTTTTTTTGACAGGCACATCTCTGATGATTGTTTCTTTGAAATTAATATACGGTGCTGAATGACCAAAAAATGAATATATTATTTTTGTTTGTTATTGAAATATGTTTGGGGGATTATTTCATGAGGACAAGATCATTTTTATTTTATTTTTACTTTACTATACTGAATAGCTTAATTTTTAGCCTATGTCTACTTTATCACTGTTACAACGGTTACACAAGTCAAGTGCAAAATATAAATAAAAGTATATACACTAAATGATACAAATGTATTATTTGACCAATTTTAAGGTTTTACTACTTCCTGAAATCCACCTTGAAATCCTACCCCCTGTTGGGATCAGGATAATCCTGTTTTTTTGGATCAAAGTTATCCAAATCCCACTGACAAGATTTGAACAACACAAACTGAAGGTTTGATCCAGATTAAAACTAGGATTGGATTCCCTGATCTAATCTGATTTCAGATTCCTTCCTTCCCTTTTGAACAACCCATTTTCAAGATTTGATCCAATCCGATAACCAAAATCCGATCAGTTTACCTTTGAACAACTGGCCCTAAATGATTAAATGCCCAATCCTAAATCCTAAATGACTAAATGCCCAATCCTAAATACCAAACGCCCAATCCTAAATACCAAATTAATTTTTGACTTAGACTTTCAGTTTTCGACTTAGACTTTTAGTTTTAGATTTAGACTTTTAGTTTTCATTTAAGACTTAGTTTTAGACTTTTAGTTTGAATTCTGACCAGATAATCCCTCCATAAGCCACAGTTGAAACAGTGAAGCCGACCAAAGCCTGCATGGACGGAAGGCATGAGCGAGTACAGCATTATCTGTATCTGTATCTGTTAACCATATGAATTATCTGTATCTGTATCCGTACTCGGATTGGGCGGGGCCTACCCCAGAAATGGGCGGGATTTGACTGGGAAGTGGGTCGGGCTGTCTTGAAATGGGCGGGGGTTTAACAATATGTTATTTTAAGGATGCAATTTATATGGGTTGATCAGAAATTGTTATATTTATTGCTGATTAGAAAACTATTTACATGACAGCATCAGCATTGAGCTTCACATCAATGGTTTTGATCACGATAACAAACAAACTATATACAGAACGAGTTTTGCAACAATGAATACAACACATGCGGTTGCAATTATGAAGTAAAATGTACTGAAGAGTTTTCATATTCAACATAACTTTCTTTTTTTAACTTTTAATTTTTTTATGAACGGCTAACCTGCTCCGAGCAGGTTATGTTCAAGAAAAGAGATTAACTCTATGAAAACGCTGCAAACTGACCAATCAGCTCTCTGGAAAATGACATCACCATCTGTAGGAAATCCCACAGACTGTTTTAGCCAATAGGCTGCTTTCTGTTTGCAGCGGTGATGTGCAGAAACTCTTGACTATGGCGATCCTACAGAGACTGATTAAAAGCCTCAGGCTAATGTTGCCTACAGGTTTTTACAGCAGGATCAGCCTACTTACTGCCTTTAAATGTCTTTAATATTTTTTATTTGCTCCCAGTCAGTTTCACACAGCCTGACGCAGCCGTTAAAATAAATGGATTTTATTTTTCTTATGTGAGGCTGAATATGATGAACAGTTTGGTATTGAAATACTAAATTTTAATATGAACGTAGTCTATCTATTTAGGTTAGTATAGCTTTCTAAGGCCGACTACAGAGACTGTAGTCATGTTCCGCCCCACCTTTTGCGCAGCAGCTTAAATGTTCAGATTCAGTCTTTCAAACATTTTTTGAGCTCATTTTATGGCATGAAGGGATTTTTCCGTTTCACTGCTTTATGAAGTTAATTTAGAACAATGTTTGGACACTTTGAGTGTGTTAAATAAATTAATCTGATTTTTGAAGTTGCGACAAGTTTTTATAAAGTGAGGGAGAACGGCCGAGTCTTTTAATGTGGAAATGCCGACACACAGCCGAGCTGAAAGAATAAGGCTGATATTTTAATATAGCTCATAAGAACACTTTAAATCAACGCATCATTATAGACCACTGTTCATTAGGCATTCACACTGTCTGCGATTTTCTGTCTCCCTGCATGTGTCAGTTTCAGCCGTGCTGCTGTCGTATTTCTGTAGTGTTACAGTTTAATCCTCGATCCTAAAATATGACGCTCTGCTGACAGTGGACCTGTTCATGTCTGTTTGGTCATCTGCTGCTAACCCCGCCTCTTTTATGTGAACGCACTCCTGGCTGGATTGGGAAACCCTGGGTTAATTTACCGAGTTGATAACCAGCTTTGTGGTGGCGCTTATTCCGATCGCGGTTGTAAGGGTTAGTGAAGCCAGATAACGGAAACACATCCTGGGTTTGTTGAACTCGCTTCGTGGTGCAGGACCCTGGTATGTGTGAGTGTGAGTGAGTGAGTAAGTAAGAGGGAGACAGGGGGGGGGGAGGGGTTGTGTGGGTGTAGCTTAATTTGTAATATTATTTTAAATATTTTCTTTATACCACAACTACCTTTATTTTTTTTTAAATACAGCAAGAAAGTGTCAGACACTCAGTGCCTGAAGTGAAAAAAACTGGTTAGAGCAGCTGACAGTTTAAAAAAAATCTGATGACCGACAGAGAGAGAGAGTGTGCACAGTCAGCTGCAATGACAATTTTTATTCAATCCGAGCACAGATATTGACTCCTATTACTCGTACTCAGCAAAAATGCTTTATCCGTACCAGATACTCGTTTCAGCCGAGTATCCGGCTCAACCCTAATGGACGGTTCCCTGTAGGTCCAAAAATGACATCAAAACCCTGTGACATCCCGTCGCACATGACAGATGTAACTGTATTGCTCGATTATAAACTCTCAGTGAATCTAAAAGACTATTCGGCCATCAGTAGCGCTGCGTTGGTGTTTGACAGGTGAGCCTGTAGGTGGGCTGATTAAACAGTGACGATCCGAGTCAGACAAACACTCGGAGCCATGAAACTTTATGTTGGCGCAGCTATGCAGCTACCAGAATTACGGTGTTTCTGCCGCTGTTCTACGTCATCAAACCACGGTTATGCTATGTGATCATGACGCTGGTGCCAACAGGAAGTAGCCCTGTAGTAGTATTTCATTGGTCCAAAACTGGCTTCACCTATTATTTCTGTTCTTTTTATGCCTTGTGAGTATCTGCAACAAAGAATTCACCCTCATAGATCAATAAAGTATTCCGAAGGTAAAAATTCATAGGGTAGTGGTTAAGATATGCGCCTCGAGTGTGAGAGATGTAGGTTCGATTCCACTGTGATACATGTGTCCCTGAGTAAGACACCCCAAGGTGTGCTCTCTGACGTGGCAATTTTGATTCACTTTTGAGAAAAGCGTCGGCTAAATGAGTGATTACTTATGAAACAATACACAGATGTGTTTTATTTAAACACACTTTTATTCCAAACCCCATCTGCTGTCTCTGACAGTCTGAAGACGTTTGTTTGTTGTGTGTTGATTTCTCAGAAATCCTGTTGGTCATTTATTGATGAAACTCTTAAGAGTTGTAAACGCTGGTCAGTCATTGTTTCAATGAACCCCTACCAAGATGTGTCGATATCAAAAGTGACCAGCAGATGTCACCGTGGAGACGAGTGTCGAAGTGTTTCGAAGCCTCGACACAATTCCGGAACAATTGCTTCAAACGTTTCAATGTTTCACAAAGCCTCGCTTTGTCCATCACTAGTAATATACTGTCTGTGGTTGGAACCCACCACCATGCTGCGCTCACGTCAAGCTTCAAACTCATTTCAGTCTTCACCCACATGTCCTGACTAGATGACTGGAACAGTGCCGTGCTGGAGAAGGTCATTGATTTCACTAAGTGTTACGACCCCCCTCCCTTTCTGCCTGCTGTAACTTCATTGGTTGCTTCCTGCAGGAGCTGACAGTTTAGGAGGGCTCGTTCAGTAATGGGCTGACACCTGTGCAGCACTCAGCCTAGGCTACATATATCACCCTGTCTCATTCTCTCTCTCTCTGTCTCTCTCTCTCTCCTAGGCTCCACATCTCCTGGTTTGGGTTTGTTTCCTGAGTTGCAGTCAACCTTTGTTCATACATTTTCACTCATCCATGCATTCCACTCACCACTGATGCCACTGATAATCACATTTTCTCTGTTGTAAATAGTTATGTTGTTTATAGTTTATTTAATAAACTATTATGTTTTGGCACTTTAACCTGCTTTGTCTCCCCCCTTATTGTCACATTCATTGAGCCGGGTTGTGACATAAGAAATCTAAACACTCCAAAAGCCAGAAAGGTATGACACAGAAATTCCAAAATATAAAATCTGCAAAGAGCTGACCTCCTCACATCAAAACAATCAGCCATAAAGAAGGAGGACAGAAGCAGAACAGCTCAGGCTGAAGGTGTCTGCAGACTTTTCCAAACTCACCATCCAGGAAGGGAAGGCCCTGATGTCACAGAGCAATTTTTTTAAAATCACAGTTGTACCTCCTGATAAAGGAAGATGCACTGTGGCCCTAAACACAGCAGACTGTCAGGCTTATCACACTACTCAGTCAGAATAATACATATGTCAGTGGATACAAGAAAATGCCACAGAAAGAGAAAATCATTAGTATCCTGGAGATGCCATCACATGCTTAAACGCACTACCCAAGATTCAGAAACTATACATAATATAAACAGAAGCCTGTTATCAGCAGGATCAACTCGGCTGGCAAACATTTAGCTAAGTTCAGATGCAGGTTAGGACCCAAACGAGCAAGATGCAACACTAGTGATCTATTTAAACAAAAGGACAACGTGAACATGCTCAGAAGTCCAAACAAAAGTAGGTTCAAAATACAAAACTGGGGAACATTCAAAGACAGGCAGGGAGCCCTGGACAAAACAGAAACAGAACTGAGGGCTAAGATATTGAGACTGAACCACACACCTGGGGCCCGTTCTTCGTACATCGCTAACTCACTTAGCTGGATTTGATTGTTGCCGATTTGGCATGATCTTGGATTATTTGGTTCTTCGACGCTCATCCTGGACTTGCTGTCATAGCAACAGGTGCGTAAGCTTGAACCTGCTCGTGAGCAGGCTTATTTCATGTCAACAGGATTAGATCCTGGCTTTATAAGCGGAGGTGATACAGGAAGTCTTTCGCAGCCATGTCTTGTCCGTTTTTACGAGAAGAACCTGTTGCTGAAGGTGGCAGAATAATTCGAAGAGCTTTTCTGTGTGCATTGCCCTGAGATTCTTTGTGAGTGGCACGTTCCTTTGCATTATTGGAGATGCGGAAAAGTGCCGTCTGTCGTGACATTCGCAAAGTGTATCTGGCACTCAAGCAGTTTTAAGGGGGTTTTGTGGTATTTCCAAGCCACTTCAGACCACAGGTCGTTCATGTATTTCACTTTCACTTGTTCCCATGTTCTAGTGGGTCCTGATGAGGCTCTGACATTAAGCAATTATGAAATTATTAAAATACAAGAATATATACTGTAATAAGTGATAGAACCATAACTTGGAGCACTTACGCATTTAATTTGTCTGAAACTTTTTGCCAGCCCTCTCTCCTGGCTTTTGCACACTTTGAGGTGTTCCCTGCCGTTTTAATTAAGTTTTCAAATTCTGTATATCCGTCTAGCAATAACTCTTGCTCTGCTGCGGAGAAGAACTGAGCACGCTCTTTGGCCATGGTGAACAGCCAATAGCAGCGTTGCTGATCAATGTTTCTACTATCGATACATGTCCCCTTTTAAACCAGTGCATGAACGCGCAATTATCTCCGATAACTCAATCCAGCTATACTAATCATAACCGGCAGGTGTGCTCGAAGAACCCAATTAGCCAGATCATGATTAGGCCGATGATATTATCTTGGATGTCTCATTTGATCTCGGATGTTTTAAGCAACGTACGAAGAACGGGCCCCAGAGGGCTGTTTCACAAAACCAAGATAGCGGATTAAGCTGGGATTTTCCAGTTATCCTGGCTGAATTAAGCCTTGACTCGGTTTCACGAAAGCAGTAGCACATAAGTTACCATGGCGATTTATTCTGTGCAGCTAGCCTGCTCCAGACCAGGCTAACAGCCAGGCTTAGTTAATCCTGGTGCCTTATCTGTTCAGTCAGTGGTCACGCCGATCAGAAACCAAAGTGTTTCTTTCAGTCATTCCATCTTCTTCTATGTGTTCTGCATATTTTTCAGTAGCCTGTATTAAAATAGTAGGTTGGTTCATAACTAGAGAAGATGCGTCCACCATACTTTGCACACAATGGCATCAGCGAGTAGGTTAGGTTTACGTGGAATAAAAGCATTTGTAAACAATAAAAATAATAGAAAAGGATAAATAAAAGAAAAAGTAACACGGGTACAGCAATAAACCAGCAAAGAAAGTGGCAGCCAATTGTTGACCGACTGAATGTGTGAGAAGCTAAAAATCTCACAGCTCTTAACTGAAACTGTCATAATTATAATGTTATATTGTGCCTTAAAAGTGAGCACCGGACATTACTCAAGAAACTCACACACACTATGTAGGATTCCTATGTCTTTTTATAATACTCTCAAATTATAGTCCTACTTCAATAAGGAGGACATATTGTGCTGTTTATTCATGAAACAACTGTGTGTTTGGGAGAGAAAACAATGATTACCGCAATACATTGTGTTACAGTTTGGCTCACAGTGAACTTCTAGTACACTAAATCACTAAATCACTTCTCTTTGCAGTTGCTGGTTTTCTAATATCTTCAGTGCTTCTTTTTATCTCCATATCTAAGTCTGTTTTTTATTTTGTTAATTTTTTCAAGTGTGTGCAGTTCAGACATCTGACAGTAAAACACATAACAGTCAGCACAGCAGGAAGTCTTCACCTGTGGATGTGCTGTAGGACCACAGCCTCAGGGTCAAGTTACAGATATCATATAGTATTTTCTATGAGCACCACAACACTGACTTTTTATCTATTATCCATATTGACTAAAAAAGTACACCATTTTCACACAAAACTGACAGACCTCCAGCCTCTCTGCCAAGCCTACTATATATATATATATATATATATATATATATATATATATATATATATATATATATATATACACACTTTTTTAAAAGTGTTTGTCAAAAATGTTGCTTGCACTAAAAAATGCTAAATAACTGAAAAGGCTTTAAGAAAGGTTAATAAGAAAACATGCTGTGCAAACATAGAAGAAAGATATGTGCATTGTCCAAAAATGAAACTTAAGCTAAATGAACCAGCTGCATTATATTTTTTATATTTTGAATTGTCACCTGCCAGCTGAATTTTGTTTCCTTTTATATAAATAAAATTTATATAAAATAATTTCCACCATAAATTGGTGTATAATATTTCTTCAGACGTCAGAAAATTAAGTGTTTAATGCTCAAAAACATCTGGGGAGGACCCCAGACTCCCCACTCAGATATCTCAGCATTACATATTATTTCAAAATAGGGTTAAATGGGCAATACTAGTACTAGTACTAGTAGTAATGCTGCCAGAAAAGAAATACTTTTGTTGTGAACTGTCACTATATAAATAAAATTGAACTGAATAGACAGTATGTTGATTAGTGGTTGTAATTAATACATTTGCTGAGTGACATATTAAGGTCCGGTGCTCACTTGTAGGTCTGACATAACGTTACTATTCATGGTAACGTTATAATTAACAGTTTCAGTTGGGAGCAGTGATTCTTTTAGCAACTTACTTATTAAGTATTGTATATAAGTATTGTCTGCCACGCTTTTCTCGCTGTTTTAATACTTTTCTTTCTTTCTTTTTTATATTATGTGCATTTTTTCATCAAAAACCTTTTTTACACACAGTGAGTAACAGCAAATAAAGTGTGCTGCACACGTCTTTTCCATTTCAGCATCAATGAATCTGTGATCGACAGCGTGGTCTCTGATAAAAGTTGTTGACGCCCATTTATCTGAATTACTTACACCTGGCTTGACTTAGTTGCACCTTCTGAGCCTGGTTTGGCCTTTGTGAAACTGATAAAGCCAGGATGCTCTGATCACACTAGGTCAAGCCTAGCTTTATCTCTTATCCTGGATTTCTAAATTCTACTTTTGTGAAACAGCCCTCTGATGCCAACAACATTATAAACACAACACAAGACATCAATCAATCAATCAATGGAGACACTCCTTCCCAATGCAATACACAGCTGCAATGCAATAACAGGTCAGTATATCTTAATGAATAATGTCCGGAATAAATAATAATAAATAAGCATGTACTATAAAAATTTCATAAGATATCACCTAATTTAATTCAGGTTCCTAATGACCACAGGAATAAAAGAATCCCTGGCACGTCTGGTTCTGAGCATGGGTAGCCTGAAACGGCGACCTGAGGGGAGCAAATTAAACTCCCCAAAAAGTGGGTGATCAGAACAATTTAAAATTTGGTTAGCCTTACCCCGGACCCGTTTATCATATATCTGTTGCAGCTGTGGTAGCTGTACCCCACCCACCTTAGACGCAACATTAACCAACCTAGCTAGCTTATGCTTATTGATCATTGAAAGGCCACCATACCACACTACAATACAAAGTGTCAAGACTGATTGAATAAAACACTGATAAAACAAAGTCATCAGAGACTTACATACGCTGAATGTCTTCATCTTCCTCAAGAAAAAAAGTCTCTGTTGGGCCTTTTTACAGACAGCAACTGTGTTGCTCTCAAAAGATAACTTGCTATCAATGATGGTTCCTAAATATTTGGATTCATCTACTGTCTCAACATTCATGTTCTGAATAACAGTTTGAGAGACATTGTGCTGTTTTCTACGAAAATCGATTATCATATCCTTTGTCTTGGAGACGTTAATAGACAGATAATAGACAGATTTCACACCACGCAGTAAAATCATCAACTACGGGGCCATGCCCATACTCATCATTATTTAAAAGACTCACTATAACAGTATCATCTGCAAATTTTACACAGTGCCTATTCTCATACTTACTCCTACAGTCATTTGTATATAAAATAAAAAGCAAAGGTGAAAGGACACAGCCCTGAGGAGAGCCTGTGGAGGTAAAGGCTTTTGAAGATAACACACCATTTACCCTAACACACTGCGACCTATTTGAGAGAAAATCCAGTATCCAGCCAATTAAATTAGAGTTCAAGTTAAAAAGAGACTGAAGTTTCTCAGCCAACAAGAAGGGCTGAATGGTATTAAAAGCAGATTATCATAGTATAGTATAAGTGTTGTGAACAAGCTTTGTGGACTGGAACTGTGCCATGAAACATGAATGTGTCATACTTATGGCAGAGCTGGTGAGGGAGATGTGGGCATATTCCACCCACAGCAGCTGTTTGCTCCAGGAGGACGGGTGCCGAGCCCAAACACCGAGCAGAGCTGTCTCCGGGTCCTGATTGGCCCGCTCCATCTACCCGTTGGTCTGTGGATGATATCCTTCGCGTCACAACCACCACCAGACATCTTAAAGTCTATCACAGAGGCTGGTCAGCCCTGATTGTTCGGGTTAGTGAAGCCAGATAACGAAAACATATCCTGGGTAGGTAGAACTGGCTTCGTGGTGCAGAGCCCAGGCCTGATCAGTCTCTTGGTTGGGTGCATGTAAGAAAGGTTTTTATGGTCAGTCCAGACCCCAAATGATTCCAGGGCTAACACCACAGCCAACAGTTCAGTTTCCCAGATCATAATGCTGTTCCTAAAGGGATGGGCTTTGAATCCCTCTACCCCAGAGTCCGAAGCATTTACATCTACTGTAAAGAGGTCTGGATGGATGACCACAGGTGCAAAGGAGAGCCATATCTGCCTCAGTAGTCCACTGGAGAGGTGAGGGGGGCTGCCACAACAGTCCTGTAGTCCTGAATGAACCTCTGGTAGAAGAGTTGCATAAGCCAATTAAATAACCTTTATTGAGCTCCTGTTTGAGTAGCTGACATTTTATGTCTAGCTTTCTTAGAACACGCTGGAGGGTTTTAGACACGTATTGCCACAAGTCATGCATAACAAATATGTGCATGGCCAACAGTTCAGTGTCCAAAACAGACCAGTTCATGTGCATGTTTGTTTGGGAGGTACAGAGTGCTGCTATGCTGGCTGTGTGTATTGGTAAAGAAAATACTCCCATCCATAAGGTTACCAACACTCTGAGTAGGCAGAGCACATGACATTATGAGAAATGCCAAAAGCCACTATGAATTCAGTCACAATACATCTTGAGAATCTGATGATCAATAGATTTACAGTTTTTCTCACTCACTTTGGTGCATTTCTTGAACCATCCTGAACATTTGCAATAAACAGTAAGTGCATTTCTCAAAACAGGTCTCTCAAACAGCACAACTCAGTGGTTTACCTGCACAAAATCCAAGTCTATCTCTCAAAAGTACATTTTAGGCCAGTGAACATGTCAGTACATCAGAATGACAAGTCCTTGTGTCATTGTTTACTAACTAGATGGTCGGAAAGTTGTCAGTATGAGTGTAGCCTGAAAGTTTGTTCTGATGGAAACAACGGCTAAAGTTTGGATCACAATAATTGAAAATGCACAAGGCTGCACCTTTTCTGTATGGCACAGATCACTTTCACCAGTACAAAGTTGTACATTGCAGGAGACAGGACAGGGATCACAGTTTTTACTGTTCAACTGTAATTAGTTGACAGTCACAGAGAAAAGAAAAAGACAGGAGTGTTTTAACAGTAAAAATGATAAAATTAGTAATGGAACCATGGAAACAGTCGTTAGGCTGGTGTTCCTGTCTGTCCAGTCACAGATTCTCTTCCACATCACAACGGATATCTTCATCAATTCAGGACACATTTACAAAAGAAGGCTAAAAGACATGTATAGTAACACATGTGTGTCTTATGGAAGACATCCGACAACTCTCAGAGGAACTGAAAGAGAAAGATTCCCTGCTGACTGGCTTTATGGATGTGGCTTCAGTACAAGCCAAACAGATTGTTTCTCTCAGTGCAACCGTTAACATCCAGGACATGGTGCTCTGGGACCCCTCTACCTCTTTTTTTTTCCTTTCCTCTTGCTCGACTCCAAAGCATCAGTCAACCTGGGCTGAAGTGGTGGTCCGTGGCTGCAAGAGAGGCTCGGACGGGGCTGCCTCTCCTCCAGACATTTGCCTCTCCAACCACTATGCAGCCCTGTGTATCGACACTCCGGTCCATCCAGCGGATGCACCTGCGGCTTTGAGTCTCCCTAATACGGATCTCTTTCGGGTGACAGTGTCGGCCGACACTGTTGCATCTCCTCCACCGGCTACATCTCCCGCACTGGCCGCAAACGTTGATCGGCTGGGCCGCCGATCTTGCCCACCGGCAGACCGGCTACCCAGCCGTCATCCTGGTCAAAAACCTCCACTTACCGACGTACGATCCTGAAGGAAGCTGTGCTCAGATGCTCCGGAGGCTGTCTCTACACAGCACCATCGGGTAGCCCTGCTCTCAGGTCAGCTACTGCTTCTCCAACACAACAGTCGGCAGCTCACACACTCCATCCTCAGTCCGGACGCAGTGCTGAAGCAGGTTCTGCTCAGTCCTGCTCTGGAACCCCACAGCCGGCGTCTCCTCGTCCTCTTTTCTCCCCAACCACACTAATAACCGGTGACTCCATAACCAGAAACATCCGTTTCTTTAACGCTACCACTCGCTGCTTCCCCGGTGCCACCACAGCTGACATTTTAAAAAGACTTCAGGACCTGATGCCATCGCTCCCGTCCTCCATCACAAGAGTGATAGTCCATGTGGGAACAATTGACACAGCTCTTCAGCAGTCTGAGCTGACAAAATCAGATTTTTAACCATCTTTTTAACTTTTTAAAGCAGTGTGGAAAGCAGCGGAGTCGTTAGCCCTCGGATGTTTTTTGAAAAGCCCCGAATCTCTCAAGGATTTTTAAAAAACAAACAAAAGGCCGAAAATTGAACTTCACTCGCTTCACTAACTATGTGCACGGGAGTGAGCGAGAGCACGTAAGAGAGATTATTGTTGTTATTTATTCTCCTGCAGATTATCAGAATAAGATGATCCAGCTGTAGCTCTGTGTCTGTCCTCTCTGCTCCACCTGAAGCTGTGAGCTGCACTTTATCAGAGGCCTGAAATTAACGTGTGTTTATTTTGTGGTGAGGTTAATCACCTGACAGGCAGAGGAGCCATTATACATGTTTCATTTCAAAATCTATGTTTTGTCTCTCCCCCCCTTTCCTAATGTAAAGTTTCACGTAGGCTATTGCCTTCCTGGCTCTGGCGATTTCAGAGTTGGCTCATAGGAGGCGGTTTACTAAGAGACCAGTCAATCACTCACACAGTCCACATCAGTCGTGGACAAAATGTGGCCTATTTAAATGTTGAGGGAGGGAAAAAGTTGCTTGAAAAAGTTGCCAGTGCAGCAAAGTGCCTCAATATTACAGACTTTTCATTTGTGCTGCTGTTACTTCAAGCTGAAGGCTGGGTACATCTAATGTACTTTTAATTCCGCTACATTTTCCATTCATATCTTTTAGAATTGTAACCTGCATTTTGCTTCATTAACCGAAATGAGCGCATCCAGGCTGTGCGCGCAGTTACGCAGTAAAGCGCTTGTCATACAGAGCTGGGCAGATGCAAACATTTAGAAAATCAGGCAAACACCTTTTCAGTTTAAGGCTTTAATGTTCTACTAATACAACTGAAATCTAGTGAGCCACATCATGGACCTGGTGGCCTGTTGGAAAGCAGCCTGAGTCGCTCTTTAACAAACTGGCAAGTGAAACACTTTCACTTTCCATTAACGGCGCATTAAAAGCGTCTTTAGTCTCTGCGGAGCAAATGAAGGCTTCACACTGTAAGATCTGTGTCAGATGATCACTGCATTGACTGAGATATTAAAAGTGTCCTGTTGTTGATCAGAGCATCGCTTTGGACATCAGCCTGTTTCTTTTCTTTAATACACATCGGTTACTATTTGTTTTATAGAGATGTCCGACGGTGAGTCCATAAACTGAATTTTTCACTCAGCAGAGAGAGAGAGAGAGAGAGAGAATATACTGGATAAAACAGTTCTGTTGGGTTTTACGCATGACGCACAGCTTCATGCAGGTTTACCTGCTTCAACAGCGAGCTGCTCCGTGTTACTGCCACAATAATTCTTTGCATTGTGAAGATTATTTAGATGCTTCAGGAATAATCAGATTGTTTTGGCAGCCTGTGCTGCTGCAGAACAAGCAGTTTGGTTAATTGGCTACATCTCCATAATAAAAGGCACAGGTAACAAAAGTTGGCTGGGTAGCAAAAGTGATATTTTAAAGTGATCTTATAAACACCTTCATGGAGAATTAAAAAGGAAAATAAGTGTAGAAATAGCTAAATTACAGATAATCAGCTTCTTCACTGTATTTGCAGGAATATTTTAATGGAATACTTAAAAAAAATAATCTCATCAAGTTGCCTAGTCTGACGCAATAAACAGTCCATTTTTACTTAGATAGCCTATGTTGACCTTTCCTCATGTGGACACATCGGGGCTGTGATCCTGCACAACAAAACATCCCCACACTACCATGGATAGTTGTGGTGCAACGGGTTGCAGAATCCGTGGTATGGATCCGTCCACACGGTGCAGCACGCAGGTGGACCGTGGACTGATTGCAAAGTCTATGATGATTTATCCTGTTTGACCTCAAAATATTCCGTTATTCTGGAAATGTCAGAGAACCCAGTTAGAATCTGTGCAGAACTTTGAACATGAGCAGAAAACCTGCTGAAACACAGGAGCTATTAAAGTCCAGGAGTTTCTAACTGAATTAAAATTATTCAATTTATTATTGATGAGGTGAAAAGGTGCCACATGCACATTTAAAAAGGTTACCTCAGTCAGTCACACCTGCCTGTGTGTTGATTCAGCAGTGATGATGTTAAAAGTTGATCTACAGAAGAAACATATATGAAAGCTGAGAGCTGCTCTGCATTATGTTTTGTTACAGTTTTAGATTTTGACCTTTATTAAAGCAGAAAAAATATTTTTCCAAGAGTGTCCTGGTCAAGGCAGGCAGGAGCACAACTGCACATTTAAGATGGGAATAAATAATCAGTTACAAGGTCATAACATATAGAAATGTTCTTAAATATTCACCAAAATTCAAGGCAGAATTGCAGCCTTCAAGTCATTTAAAAGCAACAGTGAAACAAAGACACAGCCCCCTGTGGGCTGCCTGAATTTTGTGTGTCCCTTTACATAAATAATTTCCACAATAAATGGCTGCAGAAAATGCAGAAATTGGTGCAAAAAAAGTGTTTAACACTCACAATTTCCTGAGGGAGCCCTGCCTGCAGGGCTCACTGTGTGTGTTATGTGGATAACTTTAATATTTTCTGGCAAAGAATGTCTCTTCTTAAGAAAGACTGACTTCACCCAAACAAACGTTCTCTTCAATGTGAGATCTCTGTCAAGTAAGACTTTTATCTTAAATGATTTTATCTTGTCTCAAAATCTAGATTTTATGTTTTTAACTGAATCATGGTTGCAAATGAATGACTATAGCCAGCTAGCTGAACTGTGTCCGCCTCAATATGATTGTTTTAGTCAACCGAGGGTCAGAGGTCGTGGTGGTGGGCTAGTGAGCGTGTATAGGAAAAAATTTAAATGTCATCAAGAATGCTGTGATGAATTTAACTCCTTTGAAGTTCTCACTCTTAAACGTGGAGGGCTGCATCCTATCATATTTGTTATAATCTATCAGCCCCCAAAACCGCCTGGAGGATTTTTATCAGAACTTCCTGAATTTTTATCTACTCTGGTTTTAAATTATGACAGAATTGTTATTTGTGGCGATTTTAATATTCATGTTGATGACCCCACCAATGTTAATGCAACTGACTGTCACGTTCTGCCTGTCGGCCATGTTTATGTTTAGCCTTCTGTGAGTTTTTGTTGTTTGATCTGTTCAGTATCTGTTATTTAGTCTGTTCTTTTGGTTTTCAGTCCTGTCTGCTGTCCTGTGTCTAGTAATCTAGTTTATATCTGTGTTTAGTGTTGTCCTGTTTCCCAGTTGGTTTCGTCTGTTCCCTATTTCATTCTGTTAGTCAGTTATTCTTTAGGTTCAGCTCTTTGTGTTCTCTGTGTAGCCTTATTATGTTATTCATCCGCATCATTAAGTTTACTTTGTATCTGTCTTGCCTCTTAGGTTTTTGCTCTGCATTTCAGCCCTGTGTCCTAGTTCTGTGTTTCAGTTCATGTCATTAATGTTTTCTCCTGATCTGTAGGCTTCTGTGTTATTTTGCCCATGTCTGCTCTTAGTTCTGTGCTGCCCCAGCTTCAGTCCGTTTTCTCTGTTGGTGGTGTTCATGTTGCAGGTGATCTGTCTGCCGGTGTCTGTATTAGTTTGTCGTGTGTGTGCTCCTTGGATCTGTTGTCAGTAGCTTGTGTTCTGGCTGTCTCTCTGTTTTCCCTTTCTCGCTCTCTGCCTGCCTGTGTCTCGTTAGTCTCATGCCTGTCACCTGTGTTGTTCCCGCCCTGCTCGTTAGTCCCTGATGTTAAAAGTTTGGTGTTTCCCTCAGTCTGGTCTGTGTCCGGTCATTGTTGCATTTGTATGCACTGTCTTATGTGCCTGCCTTGTCTCTGCCCCTATTTGGATATCTGTGTTTTTGGATCTTGTTTGGAATTCTTTGTTTTGGACTCTGTTTTTCCAGCCACTCTGCCGTAAGTTTGCTCGCCTTTTGTTTTGATTAAATAAACCGTTTGAACTATACCTGCTCCACTCAGTGTCCTGCGTTTGGGTCCTATACCTCTCCTCACACAACCCTGACACTGACGTTTTAAATATGGCCACTTCTTTTAACTTCGAGCAACATGTCAAAGGGCAAACACATAAGCATGGTCATACACTGGACTTGGTTTTTACCCTGGTGTCAGCATTTCCTCTGTGGAATTAGTGAACATGACCATATCCAACCACAGATGCATTGTTTTTAGCTGCGATTCGCCTTTTACTCGCCGCCTCACCAAGCTCTGTGTTCTCGCATTTTTAATGAACAAAGTGTTTCAAAGTTTTGCACATTCTTTCAGAGCCAAAGCCAACATGTCTGAATCCAACACCAACAATCTGGTCGACCACTTCAATCATATCTGCTTGTCATCACTAAATATTACTGCCACTCTAAAGGTTAGGCCAACGTCTAAAGCTAGTAAGCAACCCTGGATAAATGACAGCATTCGCAGCCTAAAAAGGGAATGCAGGAAAGCAGAGCGCAGATGGAAAACATCCAGTCTCCAAGTCCATTACCTCAGTCTGAAGGATTTATTAATTAACTACAATAACATGGTTAAGGATACAAGAACACACTATTTTTCTGCACTCATTACTACACATCAACACAATCCCAGGTTTCTGTTTAAGGCTGTGGATCAGCTGGTGAACCCAGCCCCTCCTTGTGCCTCAGCTGGAAGTGATGATGACTGTGAATTGTTTTTATCATATTTGACCAATAAGGTGGTGTCAATCAGAGCCTCTGTTACCCCCATCAGGGCTGGACTGGTAATCTGGCATACCGGACAAATGCCCGGTGGGCCGACGCACCTTAACGTAAATTATTTACTTATAAATAACAGCAGCTGCTTCAACATCAGTTGCAGTACCCTGCGTTGTGCAGGTACAGGCACTTGAAGGAGTAAAAGACCTGTGGTGGCCACTGCCAGGCAAGAGAGGAGGCGTGCATTAGCGAAACAGAGGGACAAAGTGAGAGAGAGAGAGGAGATGAAGCGGTAAGCATGGAGTAGCTCAACCTGTAGAGAGGAGGAAGGGTAGGGTCATTTACAGTTGGGATGCTGGGAACGTGTAGCCACCACTTTTTGAAAGCATTTGTTAAAAAATGTTCTGAAAAATAGTTTGCACCAAGAAATGCTGATAACAAATACAAATGCTATGAAAAAGGTTTATTTGCACAATAGGAAAACCCGCAATGCAACAGAAGAAACCTCTGCACTGTTCAACAAATAAGCTACTGATTACTGCATTATATTTTATGATATTTTTATATTATGAATTGTCACCTGCCACCTGAATATTGTGCTTCCCTTTATAAAAATAAAGACATTTCCACCATAACTTGGTCCAGGAAATGTCTCCAGAATGCAGAAAATTAAGTGTTTAATGCTCAAACTCTTCTGGGTCCCACCATTCAATATTTCAACTATATATTAACTATATATTTGTTTTCTTTTAAATAGTAGGTCTATTAAAATATATTCTTGTCTTGTGGTCATGGACATAAATCTTGTGCAATGTCACCTTTCAGTGTTTCATCACACCCCTAATCTGACCCCTTAAAGGGAACGATGGTGTATTGGTGAGAGATTTTCGTGGGCCACCAAGACTGAAAATGCCAGGGCCGATTTTTTGTCCCAGTCCAGCCCTGACCCCCTCCTCCTCTTACTCAGAGGTCCCTCACCGGCAACCAGAGAGTTTTAACCAGTTTCATCCCATCGACGTGTCTGAGCTTTTAAAAACAGTATCACAAATGAAAGTGTCCTCCAGCCCACTTGATGTAACACCTACAAAGTTTTTACTGAAAGTAATGGATTCTGTTGGGCCCCATTTGATCTCTGTTTTTCACAGCTCCCCATCTACTGCTTGTGTCCCTGATTATTTTAAAACTGCCTGTGTGGACCTGCTTTAAAGAAACCTGGTTTAGATCCCTCCCTCCCATTTCAAAACTGCCTTTTATTGCAAAGATTGTAGAAAGACCAGCTGATCTCTGAAGTATTTGAACAGTTTCAGTCTGGTTTCAGGAAGCACCACAGCTCCATCTGGCCCCCACTGTGTTTTACAGTAGATCACTTTTAAAGCTCTTCACGGCCTCTCGCCTTCCAAAACATTGTAATGTTGATAAAGACCACCTCCGCCAAATCAAAGTCTTCTTCTCCACTCCAATCTGACGACAGAAACGAAACTTAACACAGAAGCCGCCAGTTATCTCTGTTGACACAAAGCGCTGCTGTTTTCTAGAACAGCGAAAATCAATTAAGCAATTGGCCTGTACATTCATTCACCAGTGTGTTTCTAATCTCTTCACTAATCCAAATAGCTGACACTGGATTTCTTGCTGATTCGCTCAGTGTCACACCGAAAACACAAGATGGTGCCAACGTGCTAATGACATCACATTTCATTCATTCAGGTTGAGGTGTGTGTGTGTGTGTGTGTGTGTGTGTGTTGTGTGTGTGTGTGTGTGTGTGTGAAACTCAAAAAATTAGCATATCGTGCAAGAGTTCATTTATGTCAGTAATTCAACTTAAAAGGTGAAACTAATATATTATATAGACTCATTACATGCAAAGTGAGATATTTCAAGCTTTTATTTGATATCATTTTGATGATTATGGCTCACAGCTTATGAAAACCTCAAATTCTAAATCAAAAAATTAGGATATTGTGAAAAGGTTCAGAATTGTCGGCTCAAAGTGTCAAACTCAAATCAGCTGATTAATCCAAAACACCTGCAAAGGGTTCCTGAGCCTTTAGTTGGTCTCTCAGTCTGAATCAGTGGAATTCACAATCATGGGGAAGACTGCTGAGCTGACAGGCAGAAAACCATCACTGACACCTGCACAAGGAGGGAAAGCCTCCAAAGGTGACTGCAAAAGAAGCTGGATGTTCTCAAAGTGCTGCATCAAGGCACATTAAGAGAAAGTTCAGTGGAAGAAAAATGTGCACAAGCAGCAGGGATGAGCCTGGAGAGGATTGTCAGGGAAAGGCCATTCAGATGTGGGGGGGAGCTTCACAAGGACTGAGGCTGGAGTTACTGCATCATGAGCCAGCACACACAGACGGGTCCTGGACCTGGCCAAAGGTCCTATTCCTCTTGTAAAGCTGCTCCTGAACAACAAACAACGTCAGCAGCGTCTCACCTGGGCTAAAGAAAAAAAGAACTGGTCCAAAGTCCTCGTTTCTGATTCTCAATTGGAAACCAAGGTCCCAGAATCTGGACGAAGATGGAGAGGCTCACAGTCCAAGATGCTTGAAGTCCAGTGTGAAGTTTCCACAGTCTGTGTTGGTTTGGGGAGCCATGTCACCTGTTGGTCCACTGTGCTTTATTAAGTCCAGAGTCAGGACATGTTAGAGCCCTTTATGCTTCCTTCAGCAGACGAGCTTTATGGAGACGCTGACTTCATTTTCCAGCAGGACTTGGCACCTGCCCACACTGCCAAAAGAACCAAAACCTGGTTCAATGACCGTGGGATTACTGAGCTTGATTGGCCAGCAAACTGGCCTGACCTGAACCCCGTAGAGAATCTCTGGGGCATCGCTAAGAGAAAGATGAAAGACACGAGACCGAACAATGCAGAAGAGCTGAAGGCCGCTGTTGAAACATCCTGGTCTTCCATAAGACCTCAGCAGGTCCACAGGCTGACAGCATCCATGTCAAACCGCACTGAGGCAGTAATTCATGCCAAAGAGGCCCAAACCAAGTGCTGAGTATGTCTGCATGATTATACTTTTCACAGGGCTGACATTTCTGTATTTAAAATCCTTTTTTGATTGATTTCATGTAATATTCTAATTTTCTGAGATTTTGAATTTGTGGTTTTCATAAGCTGTACGCAATAATCATCGAAATATATCAAATAAAGGCTTGGAATATCTCACTTTGCATGTAATGAGTCTATATAATATATTAGTTTCACCTTTTAAGTTGAATTACTGAAATAAATTAAATTTTGCACGATATGCTAATTTTCTGAGATGCGTGTGTGTATATGACACACACACACGTCCATCTCCAGGCGATTTGCACTCTTTCCTGCTCACTGTGTACTGTTACAGTGACTGCGTATGTTGTGATTTGTTGTCTATTCTTACTTTGTTTACAACATTTAGTTCAGCTATTCACTTGTATGTGAGGAATATGACTGAAGTTTGACGTTCTTTAACTCTGTTGTTTTGCGTGTGTCGACTTGTGCAATGAACTTATGCCTAGATGTTTTGGGGGACTATTCAACAGAGACTGGGATAATACGCTGCGATCAGCATCACATAAGCAACTGGTAACGTAGGAAACTGCAGACAATCGTACAGAATCATTTGTATCAGTCTATCAAAGCTTTTGTACTTTGTTTAAAATAAAGAGAACAGATTATGTGAGATGTGCTGTTAGCTCTTACGTCAGTATGTACTGACAGTTGTAGATCTCACGCTGTATTTGATGCTCTGTTGATGCTTATACGTTGGTACTCAGATGGAAGTCGCTTTGGATAAAACTATCAGTAAATGTAACTGATGTGGAGGTCGAACAAGTCATTTTCTGATCTGACAAATGCACCAAAGCAGCTCAGAAAAACTGTAATTATACCTGTAAAATGTTCTGCGAGTGCCTGAATCAGCAGGAGCTGAGAGGCAGTAAGCTTTGCTGATGAAGATGATGAGACTTGAGGAGGGCATGTAGTGCCTGAGCAGAATTCTCCAGAGACTGTAGGTTTGATGTGAAGGCACTTTCTGACAGATGGTTGATCGGGATGAGCAGAGCTGGCAGAGACATCTGGACTTGGCTTGAGGAGCCGAATGATTATAGTTTTCCTTGTGTGTTTGCGACCAGGAGCTGTTGTAGGGCCAGAGATTTCAGGGGCCTCAACCCACACTGGTGTTTCACAAACCACATCACTGGCCAAGACATGGAGTGGCCAAGGCCAACGGTGGAGGAGTGTCACCGGATAGACCCTCTGGTGAGAACAGCTGATATCGGGAAGGCAGGATGGTACGAGAGAGAAACTATGCATGCTACAAAATACCTCCTGAAGTGTTGGTTAAAAAAACTGAATCTATTTTATATTTTCTTTTTTCATGCCAGTGTCAGAACTTTAGATTCCAAAGTTTTCCATCTGTTTTAAATGTTTAGGTGATTAATTTCTAAAATTAACAAATGTTTTTGAAAGGCCTGATGGGAACTAATAAACATGTGACTTCACGTGTGTGTGTGTGTGTGTGTGTGTGTGTGTGTGTGTGTGTGTGTGATGACACACTACCTGACCTCTCAGGTTTCAGTCAGAGAGGCGAAGCAAGACGAGGCCAGAAGACAGCAGACAGACAGTTGGAGTGGCTGTGAGACAGCGAGGCAGGCAGACAGGCACACAGACAGACGCGCTGCAGACAAGTTGTTGGGAATAAACAAGTGAAACAGGTAAGACTGAGGTGTGTGTGTGTCCGTGTGTGTGTGTGGACGAATAGAATATGAATCTGACATGGCGTGAAATAATGAACCAACTGTGACGGATGTGTGCCTTCACAACAACGTGTTGTTTGAATCCAGACATTTCTTGTTTATCTCCAGATAAACTACATTTTGACTGAATTAAAACATTTCCAACTGGCCAAATAAGTCTTCATCATGAGTTCAGGTTTTAACTGGATCCAGGTCTAAGTCTAACAGAACCAGAATTTAAGAGCTGTGGTCTTTGTGAAAAATCACGTTTAACCAAACAATATAAAAAATAAGAATCAAACTGAGAGAATTTCAGTCTTTACGTGACTCCTGAATCTGAGCCAACTGAAGGCACCATCCATGTCACCTTCAGATTTTACTGCGTTGTATCTGAACGCACCTGAACGCACCGTGTGGGTGTTCTGTAGTACACCTGCTGTGCTGCTGTTAAAGTGATTCTCTCTCTCACTCTCTCTCTCGTTTTCACTAATAATACTTATCTTGCCAAAGATAATAATAATAATAATAATAATAATAATAATAATAATAATAATAATAATAACCTCCTGAATGGAGGTAAAATTATACATGCAGCTGGTGTAGCCTTTTCAAACCGTCTGAAACTGGTTGTTATTAGAAAGCAAACGTGCCCTGAGCAGCTGTGGCTGACTACTGATGCTCTCTGTTGTGTGGAGGGTCAAAGGTCACATTATCCCTCCCAGATGATGACGATGATGATGATGGTTATGATGTGGCTGTTAACTTGTGTCTGCCATGAACATCAGAAAATGAGATCTTACCCATAATGCCTCAGTAATGAAGGGCAGAAATTCAGTTTAAGTGTAATTAAATTACATTTCTCTTTTTTTGTTAATAAAGATTAGAAGATTTAAAGATGACGTCTTCAGAGTTAAATTAAGTCAAATTAATCCTTTTATTTGAAACTGCATATGCATCCATATATACATTAATAATATTATTGATGATTCAGAAACCTGTCTAATCTTTATTATAATATATAACAGAGCTCAAGGTTAATTAACCTGCAGGTAACCGTAGCAACAGTCCTGATGCTTCAGTTAACTGAAACTGAGGGTAGCTGTTGAGACACATGTTTCACTCACCTGCACAGGTGCCTCACCTGGCAGCTGGTGATAGAGGACCAGTGTGTTACTGGGAGACGGTCCACACGGTCCAGTTTGGTTGGTTTGTAATATTCAGACTGTGGCAGCCATGTTGTGGTTTAGAGGTTAGCATCAGTGTGCTACATGCTAAATGTAACTCAGACTTTTAATAGTTTTAAAGAGCGGCTCGGTGGCTGGACGATGAGGTTCAGCTTGGGTTTTATAAGACAGAATGCTGACTTGAGGTGACATGCTGGGGTTAGAGTTTAAGATAAGCCAGCAGACTCAGTATTTATAGACCAACTGACGGAGCTGAACGAGCTGATCAGGGATCACATATTAACAACTGCTGCCACCAACAACTGCTGCAGTCTAATTTAGCTCGGGGTGGCTGTGGCCAGGCTAACCGCTAGCTGAACAGGGTCACACTGAAAGGTTAACAGCCTGCCAGAGGAAACAGCATTTAGCTAGTCAGATTAGCACTGCTAGCTTCAGCTCAGGATAGCATGTAGCTATAAGATGAGGCGGCAGATCCTGACTCAGGAAAGTTTCGTGTAGCTGGATTATCACACATATCTAGTTGCTGAAGATATCTGTGCTGCAGCAGCGCTGACAGAGGCCTGGCAGCGGAGCTTCAACATTTGTGTTAGTAGCTGCTAATGAAGCCAAGGCTCACTGATGGATGTGGGAAGTGAAGGCTGGCCTGTGTGGCCCGATCCAACAGACGAGCTACTGTAGGTCAAACTGCTGCAGATGCTGGTTCTGATAGAAAGGTGTCAGAACAGTTTGTGTCTGGGGCTGCGTAGCCTCCTACAGCAGGCTCATGAGCATCAGAACTGGACCACGGCGCAATGGGCGAAGGTGACCTGGTCTGATAAGTCATCTTTTCTTTCACATCTCCTGGATGGCTACGGCAGAGGTAGAGTGATGCTTCGGACCACGTTTTGCTGGGACACCATGGGTCCTGCCATTCATGCAGATGTTACTCTGACAGGCAGCACCTACCTGAGCATTGCAGCAGACCATGTACACCCTTTGAACCCGTGAACAAGTACGAGTTCAAGGTGTTAACTTGGCCTCCAGATTCCCCTGATCTCAATCCAGACCAGCGTCTGTGATGTGCTGGACAGACTGAGACTCAAAGGGCGCACTCACACTATGCGATCCGTACCGTGCACGGGCACGGTTGTTTGACCAATGTGGTCGTTCTGTGCGGTGCCCGGGCACGGTTAAATTGGAATCCAGTGCTGCACGCAAGTAGTGTGATCGCTAACGGTGCCCGAGCCCGGAACCCCGACATAAACACGGTGCGAGAGAGAGAGCGCTTTTTGGAGCTTTAGTGACTTCCAGCTCTGTACAGTGTGTTTACCTCGACAGCCCAGCTGTGATCTAAAGTCAACATAGCTCTCCTTAAATACGTGCTAATAACTTGCAGCGGTGTTCTTGAGAGAGAGAGACACGGTGCTGCGCAGATGGTTAGACGCTGTGTGGAGTGGGGAGGGGGGACAGTCGTGTTCGGACACGGTACAAGCCAACCGGGCCTAGTGTGAGTACGCCCTGAAACTTTCAAATTCATTCTCCAAAAAAATAAAGGGCAATTCAATTCAATTTTATTTATATAGCGCCAAATCACAACAACAGTTATCTCACAGCGCTTTTCATAAAGAGCAGGTCTAGACCGAACTCTGAAGTTATTTACAGAAGCCCAACAACCAGCGTATCACAAATCAGGTCGTACTGTTGCTAACTGCTGTTAGCAAGTTAATTGTTAAAAGTAAGTTAAAGTTGAAAAATGTTTATTGCTAAAACATTTCACATTATTCAGCATTAAAGATTTCTTTAAAATCTTGTCTCGATCTCGTGGGTTAGTGTCTCGTCACACCCCTAGTGTGAGAACATTGGCTGATAGGGGATCTTTGCGATGTGATGACAGTTTGCTTGGCGGGACCAGCAGTGCATAATCTGTGCCAGGTGAACAACGTTGCAGGGCTGAAATGGCAGCTCCGATCCTGAAGGAGTGAACGGGGTAATGGATGTCCGAAGTGGTGGTGGAACCAGAATAAAAAGCCACTGGACCGAACTCGGAGACGATCTGACAGGGTTCACCAGCGTCTTTGAAAGGGTTCAGAGGCGGGACAGCGTGTTTAGCCACTCTCTGAATGTGTAGCTTTTCCCAGAGTGGTGAGTGTTGGAACGGTGCAAAGACGAACCGCAACAGTTAGTTTAAACTTTTCTGTCGAGTTTGAAATGAACTGTGTTTTATGGTACACTCTGTTGGCCAAGTCGCCGCCCTCCCAGCTGAAACCACAGGGTCGCAGAGGGGCTGCAGGGTAACTTTTGCAGTCTGATCATCTTCAGTTGATCTGTGTTTTTGTTTCCTGGTTTATTTTGAAGTTGTCTGTGTGTAGCTTTGTTTCCTGTTCTGACTGATTTTCCCTGATGTGTTGCACCTGCTGCTTCTCCCTCCCTGTTCGTTTGTTTCTCTACAAAGAGTCTCTGTCCCATCGTTTGTCCAGTGTCCTGTTCCCGTGTGTGTCTTCTTCTGTGGACCTTTGCATTATCTGCCTGTTGTGGATTATGTGTTGCACTGTGTGGACTCAGCTGTATTGTGTGTTACGCCCTGAGTTTCCGTACGAGAAACTCTGTTTCTCTCTCCGTTGCGACACAAGTAACAGGATGATGTTGGTTCATTTTCTGAACATCTAAAGTAATCTTACACACTTCACCCTTAAACTCTGTGATATTTGTAGTGAGTAAATATTTATTTTTTTACGTCTGCATCATCAGACCACAAGACCCTTTTTTTGTCATTGTAGGTATTCAACAAAAATGTGTTTGGCAGCTCTGGGCGACCAGCAGCGTCAGTAAAAGCAAGATCAAAATGGATGAATAAACAATAGAATAAATATAAATGTAAAAATCTAAGTATGGTAAAGGAGGCACGTGGATGGCAGGCTAGTGGTGAAATTCTCTGTCAGAATAAAAATATAAAACTATTTCTAAAATTCCATCTGATGGAAATGTTCATGTTTCCAGAGTATTGACTCTGAACACGTCTGTTTAATGTTGGCGTCTAAGTGAAAAGGTGAATTTAGGTAGAAAGATCATTAAAACCTCGTGTGTTTTACTTTGCTAACAACATGGAGGTGGTTTCTCAGTTACCTCAAAGCTCCTGTTGGCCTGCAGCAGAGCTGAAACGCCTGTTCGCAGAGAAAGAGTGAATGAAGCGGCTGCATGTGACATGTGACTGCAGCACATCTGAGGCTTTTAGAGTTACAAGTTACTTGGCATCTGAATTGCAATGTGATCCTCAGAAAACACACACTCAGCAAACACACAGTCAGTGAAACACACACAGCTGTGAAACAGATATACATGTGTGACAGCACTTCTGTACTGGATCTGGTTTGTGTCCTCAGGGATTTCAGACCGAACCTGGAGAAACTCCGACACCGTCAGTGAGTTTGTGTCTTCGTAGGACTCACACAGCAGAAGCAGGTAACACACACACACCATCAGCTTGGTCAGCTGGGACACCACAAACATGTGAAACCAGTTTAATGTGGTTCCACCTAGGTCTCATGTTAAACCTCTGTCAGCTGATAATCCAACATGTTCTCATCCCGACCCGTGGACGCTTCGTCAGACCGCTTAGCTTTCTAACGCCCTGGGTTCGCTATAGCGTCTTTACTAACGTGACTTACACGTGTCAAGTAACGCAAGCTACGTTACTTAAATAAAAACACTTAATGTTGACTTTTTGTTTCACACGGGGAACAAACACCGGCCTCCTGGGTAAAGTCCAGTTTCTGCCTGAACCAGCTCCTGACTCAGACCTTTCAGTTCACCTACCTTTATACATGAGGCTACAGGGTTTCCTCAGCGTGTTACAAACAGACGCCAACGTGTGTCCATGTGTGAGAATCAGTGTTGGGAACGTTACTTTAAAAAAGTAATTAGTTATAGTTACTCACTACCCGTTCCAAAATAGTAATTGAATTACTCTGTAATAAAAGTAACTTGTTACCAGGGAAACTATTTGCGTTACTGTTAAAAAAAATCTCTGCTGCTTCTGTTTAGCTGTCGCATGTGCTGGCATGTTTGTAAAAACACTGGCTCTGATTGGCTACCAAGAAACATGACTCTGCCTTAGCCAACATAATCGCTGGTTGAAAGGCACCGACCTTCTCTTGTCCCTCGTCTCTCCCTGCCGACAGAGTTTAGCAGGCAGGCGAGAACGGGAACAGGTGAGCGCCACGTTGCGCCCAGAGAGCCTGATATGGAGAGCGCAGCGTACCGGTCCACTTCAAGCACTGCTTACCTCGTTATTAACCCACCTCCTGACTAGCTGTGTGAGCCAGCTGGTGCGTTCGGATTACACAGTTTATTACATAGTAACGCACCGCATTTAACGACCAGTAACGTTAACGGCGTTGTAACGACGGGAAAAGTAATTAGTTAGATTACCCCGTAACTGAAAAAAATAACGCCGTTACGTAACGCCGTTCTTTTACACGCCGTTATTCCAAACACTGGTGAGAATGGACAACAACATGGACTTTTTGTTTCCATGGTAACTGATGCTGTTTGTGGTTCCTGTCCCGGAAATGTCAAAGTAAATTTACATGAAAAAAATAAGCTTGGGCTTTCAGGGGCCAGAGGGCCAATAATTCAGGCCAGATCCATCCCAGGCCACCGTGTTCACGTAAACCACCAGGCTGCTCATTTTGTGGAGTCTTTGACCTGAACGGCTCTCTGATGACACGTTCATCATGTGAGCGCAGCGCTCAGCTGATATCCTCTCTGTTCAGCTCTCTGATGGTGTTCAGCTGCTGCTTTGAAGGGACTCACTTTAGGGAAATAGAAGTTTGTGGAAGCAGGATTTATCTTCTCTGCAGGACACTGAAAGGTGACTCTTTGTAGGTTCAACAGAAACACGTTTTATTGTTTCACTTTGCTGCAGGACGGTCCAATATGAACCAGATTAAAGACTGAGCAGGAACTGGACGGGTCATTCAGCTGTAGTCTGTCATTCACTTCCTGCTGGACGCTCCAACACACATTTACACACACATCGTTTTATTTTAGCGTGCAGAGCTGACAGCGAGAGAGGAAATGCCGGGCGTCTCTGACTGCGTCCAACAACATTCTGCGGTCTACAGTTGCACACACTCACACTTGGTGTGTGTTGCTGTGTTAAAGGCAGGAGGACTCTTCTCTATCGGTGTGACACGACATCACACTCTGCTGGAACAGCAACACTGATAGCAGAGTGTGTGTGATTCACCTGCCTGTCTCTCTGACACAAAGTTTCATTAAAGGAGCAGTCCAAAGCACAAAGGATTATGGGAGACTCTTCAGGTGTGAGACAAGTTCAGAAACAACATGAAGACCTCAGATGCATTGAAACAAACAGTCACATGACAGAGAGGCGGGGCTTAATCAGGGTGGAAACAATCGGCCTGAGTTTAGGTATGAACTTCATCTCAACCGGCTGGTTGCACATAGAGAATATAGCACTGCTGCTAGTGGTGATAACAAACGGCGCAATATTAATAATAATAGTAATAATAATAACAGTCACAGAGAGCGTCGAGCAGGAACACGGGGGCAGCAGGAGACTCCCAACCACAGATCCAGACTCCACAGCTCCAGAGCCAGCAACACCCGCAGGAAGCGACAGGAGGAGGAAGCACACGACCACGGGAGAGGGAGAGAAAATCGAGTTAGTAACATGCATTAATGGGATGAGGTTGCACTCAGAGAGAAAGAGAGAAGAGGAGAGGGGAGCTCAGTGCATCATGGGAAATCCCCCGGCAGTCTAGCCTATAGCAGCATAATTAAGGGATGGTTCAGGACTCACCTGAGCCAGCCCTAACTATAAGCTTTATCAAAGCTATGGTCGCTGGTTTCGCTAACTTCACGTTTCTCAAAATGCAGCTGCCAATGATCAGAGTTGGTTTCTCAGCGGGTGTGTCGCTGAGTGGGGAAAATCTGAAACATGAACGGATTGGTGGTTCCCTGTGAGCTTTTAATGCTTACGAATATTCCCCCTTCGACAGTCACAAGGCCACCCTGATGATATATGATCACCCATATGATCTCTTTTCCTGCTGCAGCATTCTGGATCAGCTGAAGAGTCTTAATGGACTTTTCAAGAGCCTGATAATAAGGAATTGCAGTAATCCAGTCTAGAAGTAACAAATGCATGGACTAGTTTTTCTGCATCATTTTTAGACAGGATGTTCCTGATTTTTGCAATATTACGTAGGTGAAAAAAGGCGGTCCTTGAAATTTGCTTAATGTGAGAGTTAAACGACATGTCCTGGTCAAAGATAACTCCAAGATTTCTCACAGTGGTGCTGGAGGCCAGGGCGATGCCATCCAGGGAAACTATATCTTTAGATAATGCGTCACGGAGGTGCTTAGGGCCTAGAACAATAACTTCTCTAAGTCGGCGTCCTTGGTCTTCATCCAGTGAAAGAGAGGATGATGTCAGCAGCTCTCAGATAACTTGGGCTGTCAGAGTGTAAATCTGATATTTAGTTTGTCTGAGTATGAACCTTCATATTTTTACTGGACAATTAAATAACAGAGCTGGACATTTCAACACATTTAATACAAATCAGTGAATGTGGATCTGCAGACATGAAACAGAGGCTGTATATGTAAATGCTTCATATTTAACGCCTTTCTGGTCTTTTTCAACCAGCCACCAGGGGCAGTAACGGGCAACCCGCTCTACCTCCTGAGCTCTGAGCCGCATTTAGTCGAACATTTAGTTTCATTTGTCAATCATCAACAGATCAGGTACTCTGACTGCTTCCCTGTCACTGACACTGGCTTCTTCTTTAAGTGGAGATGATGAAGTCACAGTAAGGTACAGGGGACCCGGCTAAGAACCAGCTTGGGAACCGGCTGAGAACCATCTGGGGACCCAGCTAAGAACCAGCTTGGGGACCCGGCTAAGAACCATCTGAGGACCCGGCTGAGAACCAGCTTGGGGACCGGCTGAGAACCAGCTCCGGAACCAGCTGAGAACCACCTGGGGACCCGGCTAAGAACCAGCTCGGGAAACGGCTGAGAACCAGCTTGGGGACCCGGCTAGGAACCAGCTCGGGAACCGGCTGAGAACCAGCTTGGGGACCCGGCTAAGAACCAGCTCGGGAACCGGCTGAGAACCAGCTTGGGGACCCAGCTAAGAACCAGCTCGGGAACCGGCTGAGAACCACCTGGGGACCCTGCTAAGAACCACCTGGGGACCTGGCTGAGAACCAGCTCGGGAACCGGCTGAGAACCACCTTGGGACCCGGCTAAGAACAAGCTCGGGAACCGGCTGAGAACCACCTGGGGACCCGGCTAAGAACCACCTGGGGACCAGGCTAAGAACCAGCTCGGGACCCGATGGGAAAGTCGCCATCGTTTGCTGTTACACGTGAGGAATTCAGATTAATGTTCGTTAGCTGAACATTGATGAAGACGTTTTACTGGTTAGAGACCATCAGCTCTGAATGTGTACTCACGTGCAGCAGTGGAACTAAATACATTTACTCAAGGACTGTACTTCAGTACAAATTCAAGGTACTTGTAACTTTACTCGAGTACTGCACTACATTTATCAGGCAGCTTTAGTTACTTTGTAGATTACAGTCTTTCCCGCCCAGTGAAAACCATGTATCTCCAAACGTGGTGATGGATGACGTGTTCCGATAAGGGTTGAGATACTACTTCTTAATTTATATAAATCTTAAAAATGACCTGAGATCAGCTGGCTGTTTTTCTGAGCTCATGAAAGGTCTTATAGACCATGATGCATTGCTGCAGATTAAAGTAGCCAACAGGATATGAAGGAGTCAACAAAATGCAACATCCACATTAAAGCAGCAGGAATATTATTGCTGTTGTACAAACTGCTGGTAACCCTTCACGTGCATGAACCCGTGTTCGGACAGCAGTCGGAGACTCCTTCAGCTCTGCAGTAACCAGAACCGCTACAGGAAGTCACTCCTCTTCACCTCCCTCATGCGTGTCTGCTACAGACCTCGTATGTGTTTTGTAACTGTCTTTGTGTTAGTTTTGTAAACCTGTGACACTGCATCTATCATTAATCCAAAAACACTGCCAGGGAACATTTACTGCACGGTCAGTACTTTTTCTTTTGGTACTTTGCTGATAATACTTAGATACTTCTACTGAAGAAAAAGGACCTGACTACTTCTTCCACCGCTGGTTGTGTCTACGTTCAGCTTTTGTTTTTGAGTCTTTGTGTAATTTAAATTTTCTTGTGGTGAAAAACTACAGCGTGAGCGACGTCTGTCTGAGTCTGTGTGTGTCGCCTGTTATCACCAAGACAAGAGGCTGGACGACATGTCAGTGATGGACACACACTCACACCTTCAGTCTAAAGCAGTGAACAGACCGACAGCAGCTGAACGCAGTAAGACTCGTGTTTTCTTTCTACATGTTTGATCGGTCATGTGTTCAGAGAGACAGACAGATATGCAGATGTTTTCAGAAAGTTTACAGTACTCTCAGCGGCTGGAAAAAGTAGGCGTTTGGTGAATTCTTTGCTCTTTAAACTGCAGCACCTGACACTTTTTCTCTGCATAATATACGTCAGTAGAGACTAAACGGTGACGCTGACACACAAAACGACCGAAGACATTGCCGTGTTATTCATTTGGTGATACCAGCTTGAATGAGATCGGCCAATAAAAAAGGGGCAAGCCCAGTTACAATTTAAGTCATCAGAAGCATCTGGATGTCCAGGAGCCAAACACAGACCAGGTTAGAACATGTATGAACTATGTCTTTGGTTTTGACGCATGTTCATTGGACCCTTCCGGCCAGTTTCAGTTCTTGTCAGTCTGGCTGAGGATGCAAGCAGCTATGAGGTGCATCTGTTTTTGTCTGTTTGTTAGGTCTATTTATGTTTTTGTGCATTTGTGTACTAGTTATCTTACGCATAGTCTTTTTATCATGGATGTGTTCTTGAACCCGTTGTAGGTACACGTCTATCTCCACTATCACAGCTGCAGTCTTGGTTCCGACAAACATACCACGGGATTTTCTCAGGCGACTTGTGGTGTTGTGAAAATAATTGCTCCTGTTGGCTTGTTTTTTCCAGAACTTCCGGGTTCTGATTGATTACACCACCAAAGAACCACAGATACGTCCTTGTTTGGAGTCTCCGTCTTTCCTGTTGAAATACTGGCATTGTGAGCGAGCCAAAGTTTGTCGTCACAAAATCGTCTAGTTTTTTGCTGAAAGTGCATAAAAACATTCTTTAAACTGTAATAAACATTTGGTTTAATTGCCAAACTACAAGTGAACGACGACCTTCCATTGACTAAGAACGTAAGAAGCAGCCAGCAGACTGTGCTTCAGCCGTGCTGTAGGATCGACCTCTTGCTTTGGAACAGAACAAAATTAAGTGACTACTTTTGGCTTTCAAATGACCAGTGCAAATATTGAACTTATAAACATGGTCTCTGTATCCGCTTAGATTCAAAGACAAACAGCCAGAGCGAGCACAAAGGTTGACCAACAATCAGGCGACGAGTGACAAAGAGACAGATCAGAGGACTCGATGGCAGGCCGCTGTGAACCAGCAGAGCCAGAATCAGAAGCAGCTTTATTGCTAAGCAGGTTTACACATAGAGTAAACCTGGTGTAGGTTCCTGGGGAGTCCAGCTGCTGGAGGATGAAGTGCAGGGCCATGTTTACTGCATCATCTACAGACCTGTTGGCTCTGTAGGCCAACTGCAGGGGGTCCAGGAGTGGGTCTGTGATGGATCTGGGTGAATCTCCATCGCCTTGCTAAGCCTGTACTTTGACTCCGTAAACCCAGCCCTGTCTCCACTCCTACGCGCCCTTAGTGTCTGAGTTTAGCTGTGAACCAGGTCCTTGTTATGACTCACAGTAGGACTGCACAGCCTCAGCAGTGGAAAAGACATATGCTTGGTGTGAGAGACCCGGGTTCAATCCCCCACTGTGACCCATCCACCATTGTGTCCCTGAGCAAGACACTTAACCCCTCGTTGCTCCGGAGGCGTGCGACCTCTGACACAGCAGCTGTGAGTCTCTTTGGATAAAAGCTAAACGAATAAATGTGTAGAAACGTATATTAACAGATTGTCATAATCTGTTTTCTGTACGTGTCTCTTAGATTTTTTAGATTGTAACTGTGTCCTGAGAGGATGAAGATATCTGTGATGCTGCGTGACACACAGAAGCATCAGCTTCAGGGCTGTTTCCATGGTAACATTTCTAATTGTTTTTACTGTTGTGCAGTGCCGTTGACCAGTCGGGTGTGTTTCTTTTCTGCATCACAATGACGTGCTCGGTAAAAACGTCCAAGCGTCCTGAGCAATAGTTTACATCGGACAGAGGGAAGCGTCATGTGACCACAGGGCTGAACATTTCCACTGTCTGTTGATGATACTGATGATACTGATGATGTCTGTGTATGTGATGATGATGATGATGATGATGATGATGTCTGTGTATGATGATGTATGATGATGATGATGATGATGATGATGTTTCTGTATTGATGATGATGATGATGATGATGATGTGTGTTTCTGTGATGATGATGATGTATGATGATGATGTCTGTGATCTGTGTTTGTGATCTGATGATGATCTGTGTATTGATGATGATGATGATGATATTGATGATGATGATATGATGATGATGATGATGTGTTTCTGTGATGATGATGATGATGTCTGTATGATGATGATATGATGTCTGTGTTTGTGATGATGATGTCTGTGTATTGATGATCTGATGATGATGATGATTGATGATGATGATGATATTGATGATGATGTATGTGATGATGATGATGATGATATTGATGATGATGATGATGTCTGTGATGTGATGATTATGTATTGATGATGATGATGTATTGATGATGATGATGATGTTTCTGATGATGTATTGATGATGTATGATGATGATGATATGTGTCTGATGTGTCTGATGATGTATGATGTATGATGATGATCTGATGATGATGATGATGATGATGTATGATGATGTCTGTGATGATGATGATGAT
>JALXJV020000007.1:45000-114233 GCA_024633595.2 Lepomis macrochirus
TGTGTATCGGGCCACACATTCTTTTCCATTAAGGACACATTGACAAAAAAATCTAATAGACATGAACAGGCCTTGACTGACTCTGACAACGTGTTCAACCATTTTGCATGTAACAGTGACTCATGTGATGAACTTATGCCTCGATGTTTTGGGGGGGGTCACTATTCAATAGAGAATGACATGACATGAGCGATTGGTCATGTAGGAAACATAATCATTTGCATAAATGTGTCAAAGCATTTGCAATTTGTTCAAAAGTCGAGAAGCTGCTTTTTTGGTGTGAAGACGTGACGAGATGAACATGTAGTTTTGAGAGGTTTAATTCTGATCTGAGAAATGATCCAAAACCACTGAGAACAACTGGATTTTCCACTGAAATATGAAAAATCATCATACTACAAAGATAAAAGTTCCTCATTCACATAATGCTTCCTGTTGTCCGGCTAACAATGCATGCTTTCTGTTAATAGTGTCAGAGTCAGCTGGCCAAATTTATTCGACAAGAAGATTTCTGATGGTGATGTTGGTGATGATGGTGATGATGATGGTGATGATGGTGATGTTGGTGATGATGATGGTGATGATGGTGATGATGGTGATGTTGGAGATGATGATGGTGATGGTGGTGATGATGGTGATGATGTTGGTGATGATCATGGTGATGTTAGTGGTGATGATGGTGATGATGGCGATGATGGTGATTGTGATGATGATGATGATGATGATGATGGTGATGTTGGTGATGATGGTGATGATAGTGATGATGATGGTGATGGTGGTGATGATGGTGATGTTAGTGGTGATGATGGTGATGATGGTGATGTTGGAGATGATGATGGTGATGGTGGTGATGATGGTGATGTTAGTGGTGATGATGTTGGTGATGATCGTGGTGATGTTGGACATGATGGTGATGTTTGAGATGATCATGGTGATGTTAGTGGTGATGATGGTGATGATGGCGATGATGGTGATTGTGATGATGATGATGATGATGATGATGATGATGATGATGGTGATGTTGGTGATGATGGTGATGATAGTGATGATGATGGTGATGGTGGTGATGATGGTGATGTTAGTGGTGATGATGGTGATGATGGTGATGTTGGAGATGATGATGGTGATGGTGGTGATGATGGTGATGTTAGTGGTGATGGTGGTGATGATGTTGGTGATGATCATGGTAATGATGATGATGTTGGTGATGATCGTGGCGATGATGATGATGATGTTGGTGATGATCGTGGTGATGTTGTAGATGATGGTGATGTTAGTGGTGATCATGGTGATAATGGTGATGATGTTGGTGATAATCATGGTGATGTTGGAGATGATGGTGATGTTTGAGATGATGATGGTGATGTTAGTGATGATGGTGGTGATGATGGTGATGATGTTGGTGATGATCATGGTGATGTTAGTGGTGATGATGGTGATGATGGCGATGATGGTGATTGTGATGATGATGATGATGATGATGGTGATGTTGGTGATGATGGTGATGATAGTGATGATGATGGTGATGGTGGTGATGATGGTGATGTTAGTGGTGATGATGGTGATGATGGTGATGTTGGAGATGATGATGGTGATGGTGGTGATGATGGTGATGTTAGTGGTGATGATGTTGGTGATGATCGTGGTGATGTTGGACATGATGGTGATGTTTGAGATGATGATGGTGATGTTAGTGATGATGGTGGTGATGATGTTGGTGATGATCATGGTAATGATGATGATGTTGGTGATGATCGTGGCGATGATGATGATGATGTTGGTGATGATCGTGGTGATGTTGGAGATGATGGTGATGTTAGTGGTGATCATGGTGATAATGGTGATGATGTTGGTGATAATCATGGTGATGTTGGAGATGATGGTGATGTTTGAGATGATGATGGTGATGTTAGTGATGATGGTGGTGATGATGTTGGTGATGATCATAGTAATGATGGTGATGTTGGAGATGATCGTGGTGATGATCGTGGTGATGATGATGATGATGTTGGTGATGATCGTGATGATGATGATGATGTTGCTGATGATGGTCAAACAGACCTGTATGAAGAGTTTTGAAAAAGTGGCTTCAGTTTGACTGACGCTTGTTAACAACTGAAAACAACTGTAACATTTAGATTTGACAAACTTATATGATAATTGACTTGTCCTGAACCCAGGTGAAGGTGACAAGGAGAGATGAAAAGGAGGGGTAAAAAGGAGAGGTGACAAAGAAGGGTAACAAGTAGAGATGAGGAGGAGAGGTGACAATGAGAGGTGAAAAGGAGGGGGGGCAGAGGTGAGGTGAAAAGGAGAGCCGACAAGGAGAGGTAACAAAGAAAGGTGAAAAGGAGGGGTGACAAGTAGAGATGAGGAGGAGCGGTGACAAGGAGGGGTAAAAAGGAGAGGTGACAAGGAGGGGTAAAAAGGAGAGGTGACAAGGAGGGGTAAAAAGGAGAGGTGACAAGGAGGGATAAAAAGGAGAGGTGACAAGGAGAGGTGGTCAGCGGTTGATCAGAGGGAGGTGAAGAGGGGTTGAAAGCAAAGCATGTAGGAACACAGAGAGGAATGAAGTGTGTGTGTGTGTGTGTGTGTGTGTGTGTGTGTGTGTGTGTGTGTGTTGTAGTGTTTGTGTGTTGGAATGAGCTGGGTCACTGTAACTTTACACCAGAGGGTCAAACTGATGACTCTAAACAGCTGCTACTATGGCAACGCAGGGGTGGGGTCAACCCTGGCAACGCTAAAGACACCAGATACAAGTGTATGTGTTTTCACTTCTTTGAGAAGCTCTGCATCTGATTGGTTGTCAGACTGGCTGTGGATCAATTTAAATGTGACAGAGATTATAAGGTGCTTTACAAAAAATAATTAATTTAATTTAATGATAAAATAATACTTAATATTTAATAATATCAAACACATATGGAAAACAAATCATCTAAAGCCCAGAAATGAACATATTTTAGCAGTATTCCTTAGATGAAGCCTTTTTAATAATGCAGCATGTTCTTATATGAATGAATCACAAAACAACATATACAGTATGACCGTTGACAAGATCCAGTCCTGCAACAGGCAGACTGGACCTTAAGTACAGAACACACACATATAGTTATGCAGCTAGCCTGCAGCTCAGTCAGACCTGCACCTCATCTCCCCTGAGCCATCTCCCAAACTGGATCCCCTGATCCTGTATCTCCGGAACTACATGAGCCTTCAATGGACCAACTGTGGATCCACCCGGATGTCCAGCAACCATCTTTTATTGGTCCTCACCATTCCATTTTCAGGGGGTACCCTTGTGTTAGTATCACATTTCCCAGAAGAAAGTATGGTCCCTATGGATCCTGAGGATCAGTTTCCTGTGCTGCCTGCTGGCTTCTGAGCAGCTCTGCCAAAACATCTGGCTCTTAAGACAGACAACAGTTGTGTTCACTGTTGCTGGTTGATATAAACATGATCAACCATGCAGCGGCCTCTACAGCTCCGATAAAAGGTGTTAATTTTTTCTGTTACTGTATGTTGCAGTGACCAAAATGCATGTTACTAGGATCTCTGTCAATTCCATCTTATACCAAGTATAGTAATCTGGGAGGAGGCCTCGGGGAAGACCCAGGACGAGGTGGAGAGATTATATCTCCACACTGGCCTGGGAACGCCTCAGGATCCCCCAGTCAGAGCTGGCTAATGTGGCTCGGGAAAGGGAAGTTTGGGGGCCCCTGCTGGAGCTGCTGCCCCCGAGACCCGACCCCGGATAAGCGGATGAAGATGGATGGATGGACCAAGTATAGCTGAAAAGCCTTTATGGTGTTGGGCTCAAATAGCACCTACGAAACACCAGTTTCGACACTGTTAACCCAGGGTCTACATGGACTAGGGCTACCATGCAGACAAAGACCCATCCCAGCATTCCCTGACTCAGCTGCTGGGCAGGTGAGTCTTTGGAAGCGATGTAATGGGTCTGGTGTCTGCTGTGGGCTAAAAGCTAACCGTAGCCGACCAGGGATATGGAGGGCTCTTCAGATCAACAAGGGCTCAGCTTTCCAAGACCATCAAGAAAGAGAAACGCCTGTATACACAGAAGATGCACAACCACGTCTGTGATGCCAAGGACCCAGATGCATGTAGCAGGGCATCCAGGCCAACAGGAGTGCCACCCACCTTTCTGACAGGCTAAACAACATCTATGTATGGTTTGCAACTGGATTCTGGACTTCCTCATCAGTGGCTCTGTGAAGAGAGTCAGAAGCACTAAGTCCTTGTTGTGCACGTCTCTGATGACCTTACCTGGTGGGTCCACACCGGTTATGTACTAAAGAAAGCACAACAATGCCTGCGGAGACCAAAGCCAGCCAGTCCCCCACCACCCATCCTGACCACCTTCCACAGAGAAACTGGTGAAAGCGTCCTGACCAGGTGCATCACTACGTGCTTTGGGAACTGCACTCAAACACAGTGTGTTTGTTCCTCTACCATCAGGTAGACGTTTCTGTAGCATCAGGACTTGCACTGCACGGTTCCACGATAGCTTCTTCCCCCAAGCTGTCAGAGCCCTGAATACCCTGGTGCCAGCAAACGTCTCATCCCCCATAGCCCCCCTCTGCCTCCTATTGACACAGGACTCAAGAACTCAGAAACAAGTATACACTGACAGCATAATAGGTTCTACACTGTGCTATTGCACTTTATCTGTCTTTATCTGTCACTGTTTGATTTGCACTATTCACTGCTGGCTGTTCACTGTTACTGTTTACTGTGTATTGTAGTGTGTTGGGTGAATGCTTTGAGGGCTGTGTTGCTCCGTCTGCTGTAGTGCTATGAGATCTGTTGTAATTTGTTCTTGTATTGTTCATGCACCTTGGTCCGTACAAAAACGTTTTGTTCAGATGTATACTTGTATGTGGAAGAATGCCAATAAAGCCTGACTTGCCTTGACATCAACGTTTGTGTTTACGGTAGTTAGTTGATTTAAACAGATATATCATGTTGACAAAGTACAGGAGAACTGTTTTGAACAATATAACCTCCCTCACTGCCATGTCTCGTCTCCCACACAACAAGACCACTGACTCTGATCACATCTGTCACAAATGAGACTCTCGAAGCTCCACTTACACCCCAAAGCACCATCAGGACAGGATAAACATTACAGGACGAGGTGGGGAAAAAAGTCTTCACTGTTCTGCTCTGGAACTGAAGCCAGCGTTGTGAACGGCATTTGAACCCTGATGAAATGACAGGAAATGGTCTGTAACAGATGTTGACATTCAGCAGGACGAAAACAGAACTCAGACAAAAGTTCTCATTTATTAAACAATGAAATTCTTTGTATGATTTCTGTTTTGTCCAAGCTCTCTGTGTCTGTTCACTGTTGGCAGTGAAATAAAGAGTTTTTCATTCAGAGATGAAAAGAAATCAGACAAAAGTTCTTATTTACTACTATGATGAGCAAATGAATGTTGGCAGAGAAATAATGACGTCTGTAAATGGAATACAGAGAGAAACCGTGAAGGCAAAGATCCGACAGACTCAAGAGACAGGCTGAAGAGACAAGCAAACAGGTAACGAGGACAGGTGGGAACAGGTAGACAGACAGAAGACAGATGGCTTCAGCAATGACGAGCAGAAAAATGTCATTTCTTGAGCTTTGGAGGAGAAACAAGGAGAGAGGAGCTCTTCTGAAGAGAGCAAATCAGCTGAGACGCCTTCCTCCACAGCTGTAAGTCTAATTCTACATAGAATTGCCCTTTTTATTAATTTGTATAGCATGTTCAATGCTGAGAGCTGCAGTGTGTTGAAAGACTTAGCTGTGATAAGTAACTAATCATAACTACAGATCACTTTATCATCTTCCAGTAAATAAAATAAAATAATGATGATGTAATAAATGAATTTCTGTACTAACATCACGTTCAGTGACTGAATGAGATCCAGAACTGAGTTTCTCTGGGACAAACAGTGGAGCTGAGAGGCTAAAGTCTCTGACAGCAGCAGAAGAAGGTTTTCAGCCATCCGTGGTTCAGTTCACACAGTCTGTGGTTCAGTTCACACACACTGTGGTTCAGTTCACACAGTCTGTGGTTCAGTTCACACAGTCTGTGGTTCAGTTCATACAGTCAATGGTTCAGTTCACACAGTCTGTGGTTCAGTTCATACCGTCACTGGTTCAGTTCATACAGTCTGTGGTTTAGTTCACACAGTCTGTGGTTCAGTTCACACAGTCTGTGGTTCAGTTCATACAGTCTGTGGTTCAGTTCATACAGTCACTGGTTCAGTTCACACAGTCAGTGGTTCAGTTCACACAGTCAGTGGTTCAGTTCATACAGTCTGTGGTTCAGTTCATACCGTCACTGGTTCAGTTCATACAGTCTGTGGTTTAGTTCACACAGTCTGTAGTTCAGTTCACACAGTCTGTGGTTCAGTTCATACAGTCTGTGGTTCAGTTCATACAGTCACTGGTTCAGTTCACACAGTCAGTGGTTCAGTTCATACAGTCTGTGGTTCAGTTCATACAGTCACTGGTTCAGTTCACACAGTCACTGGTTCAGTTCATACAGTCTGTGGTTTAGTTCACACATTCTGTGGTTCAGTTCACACAGTCAGTGGTTCAGTTCATACAGTCTGTGGTTTAGTTCACACAGTCTGTGGTTCAGTTCACACAGTCAGTGGTTTAGTTCACACAGTCTGTGGTTCAGTTCACACAGTCTGAGGTTCAGTTCATACAGTCAGTGGTTCAGTTCACACAGTCTGTGGTTCAGTTCATACAGTCAGTGTTTCAGTTCACACAGTCTGTGGTTCAGTTCATACAGTCAATGGTTCAGTTCATACAGTCACTGGTTCAGTTCACACAGTCTGTGGTTCAGTTCATACAGTCAGTGGTTTAGTTCACACAGTCTGTGGTTCAGTTCACAGAGTCTGTGGTTCAGTTCATACAGTCAGTGTTTCAGTTCACACAGTCTGTGGTTCAATTCATACAGTCAGTGGTTCAGTTCACACAGTCAGTGGTTCAGTTCATACAGTCTGTGGTTCAGTTCATACAGTCAGTAGTTCAGTTCATACAGTCAGTGGTTCAGTTTCTACAGTCAGTGGTTCCGTTTCTACAGTCTGTGGTTTAGTTCATACAGTCAATGGTTCAGTTCATACAGTCTGTGGTTCAGTTCACACAGTCTGTGGTTCAGTTCATACCGTCACTGGTTCAGTTTCTACAGTCTGTGGTTTAGTTCACACAGTCTGTGGTTCAGTTCATACAGTCAGTGGTTCAGTTCACACAGTCAGTGGTTCAGTTCATACAGTCAGTGGTTCAGTTTCTACAGTCTGTGGTTTAGTTCACACAGTCTGTGGTTCAGTTCATACAGTCAGTGGTTTAGTTCACACAGTCTTTGGTTCAGTTCACACAGTCTGTGGTTCAGTTCATACAGTCAGTGGTTCAGTTCACACAGTCTGAGGTTCAGTTCACACAGTCAGTGGTCCAGTTCACAGTCTGTGGTTCAGTTCACACAGTCAGTGGTTCAGTTCACACAGTCTGTGGTTTAGTTCATACAGTCAATGGTTCAGTTCATACAGTCTGTGGTTCAGTTCACACAGTCTGTGGTTCAGTTCATACCGTCACTGGTTCAGTTTCTACAGTCTGTGGTTTAGTTCACACAGTCTGTGGTTCAGTTCATACAGTCAGTGGTTCAGTTCACACAGTCAGTGGTTCAGTTCATACAGTCAGTGGTTCAGTTTCTACAGTCTGTGGTTTAGTTCACACAGTCTGTGGTTCAGTTCATACCGTCACTGGTTCAGTTCATACAGTCTGTGGTTTAGTTCACACAGTCTGTGGTTCAGTTCACACAGTCTGTGGTTCAGTTCATACAGTCTGTGGTTCAGTTCATACAGTCACTGGTTCAGTTCACACAGTCAGTGGTTCAGTTCATACAGTCTGTGGTTCAGTTCATACAGTCACTGGTTCAGTTCACACAGTCACTGGTTCAGTTCATACAGTCTGTGGTTTAGTTCACACAGTCTGTGGTTCAGTTCACACAGTCAGTGGTTCAGTTCATACAGTCAGTGGTTCAGTTCATACAGTCTGTGGTTTAGTTCACACAGTCTGTGGTTCAGTTCACACAGTCAGTGGTTCAGTTCATACAGTCTGTGGTTCAGTTCATACCGTCACTGGTTCAGTTCATACAGTCTGTGGTTTAGTTCACACAGTCTGTGGTTCAGTTCACACAGTCTGTGGTTCAGTTCATACAGTCTGTGGTTCAGTTCATACAGTCACTGGTTCAGTTCACACAGTCAGTGGTTCAGTTCATACAGTCTGTGGTTCAGTTCATACAGTCACTGGTTCAGTTCACACAGTCACTGGTTCAGTTCATACAGTCTGTGGTTTAGTTCACACAGTCTGTGGTTCAGTTCACACAGTCAGTGGTTCAGTTCATACAGTCAGTGGTTCAGTTCATACAGTCTGTGGTTTAGTTCACACAGTCTGTGGTTCAGTTCACACAGTCAGTGGTTTAGTTCACACAGTCTGTGGTTCAGTTCACACAGTCTGAGGTTCAGTTCATACAGTCAGTGGTTCAGTTCACACAGTCTGTGGTTCAGTTCATACAGTCAGTGTTTCAGTTCACACAGTCTGTGGTTCAGTTCATACAGTCAATGGTTCAGTTCATACAGTCAGTGGTTCAGTTCACACAGTCAGTGGTTCAGTTCATACAGTCTGTGGTTCAGTTCATACAGTCAGTAGTTCAGTTCATACAGTCAGTGGTTCAGTTTCTACAGTCAGTGGTTCCGTTTCTACAGTCTGTGGTTTAGTTCATACAGTCAATGGTTCAGTTCATACAGTCTGTGGTTCAGTTCACACAGTCTGTGGTTCAGTTCATACCGTCACTGGTTCAGTTTCTACAGTCTGTGGTTTAGTTCACACAGTTTGTGGTTCAGTTCATACAGTCAGTGGTTCAGTTCACACAGTCAGTGGTTCAGTTCATACAGTCAGTGGTTCAGTTTCTACAGTCTGTGGTTTAGTTCACACAGTCTGTGGTTCAGTTCATACAGTCAGTGGTTTAGTTCACACAGTCTTTGGTTCAGTTCACACAGTCTGTGGTTCAGTTCATACAGTCAGTGGTTCAGTTCACACAGTCTGAGGTTCAGTTCACACAGTCAGTGGTCCAGTTCACAGTCTGTGGTTCAGTTCACACAGTCAGTGGTTCAGTTCACACAGTCTGTGGTTCAGTTCACACAGTCTGTGGTTCAGTTCATACCGTCACTGGTTCAGTTTCTACAGTCTGTGGTTTAGTTCACACAGTCTGTGGTTCAGTTCATACAGTCAGTGGTTCAGTTCACACAGTCAGTGGTTCAGTTCATACAGTCAGTGGTTCAGTTTCTACAGTCTGTGGTTTAGTTCACACAGTCTGTGGTTCAGTTCATACAGTCAGTGGTTTAGTTCACACAGTCTTTGGTTCAGTTCACACAGTCTGTGGTTCAGTTCACACAGTCAGTGGTTCAGTTCACACAGTCTGAGGTTCAGTACACACAGTCAGTGGTCCAGTTCACAGTCTGTGGTTCAGTTCACACAGTCTGTGGTTCAGTTCACACAGTCTGTGGTTTAGTTCACACAGTCAGTGGTTCAGTTCACACAGTCTGTGGTTCAGTTCATACCGTCACTGGTTCAGTTTCTACGGTCAGTAGTTCAGTTCATACAGTCTGTGGTTCAGTTCACACAGTCAGTGGTTCAGTTTCTAGTCTGTGGTTCAGTTCACACAGTCAGTGGTTCAGTTTCTAGTCTGTGTTTCAGTTCATACAGTCACTGGTTCAGTTTCTACAGTCTGTGGTTCAGTTCACACAGTCTGTGGTTCAGTTCACACAGTCTGTGGTTTAGTTCACACAGTCTGTGGTTCAGTTCACACAGTCAGTGGTTCAGTTTCTAGTCTGTGTTTCAGTTCAGACAGTCACTGGTTCAGTTTCTACAGTCTGTGGTTCAGTTCACACAGTCAGTGGTTCAGTTCATACAGTCTGTGGTTCAGTTCACACAGTCAGTGGTTCAGTTCACACAGTCAGTGGTTCAGTTCATACAGTCAGTGGTTCAGTTTCTACAGTCTGTGGTTTAGTTCACACAGTCTGTGGTTCAGTTCATACAGTCAGTGGTTTAGTTCACACAGTCTTTGGTTCAGTTCACACAGTCTGTGGTTCAGTTCATACAGTCAGTGGATCAGTTCACACAGTCTGAGGTTCAGTTCACACAGTCAGTGGTCCAGTTCACAGTCTGTGGTTCAGTTCACACAGTCTGTGGTTCAGTTCACACAGTCTGTGGTTTAGTTCACACAGTAAGTGGTTCAGTTCACACAGTCAGTGGTTCAGTTCACACAGTCTGTGGTTCAGTTCATACAGTCAGTGGTTCAGTTCACACAGTCTGTAGTTCAGTTCATACAGTCAGTGGTTCAGTTCACACAGTCAGTGGTTCAGTTTCTAGTCTGTGGTTCAGTTCACACAGTCAGTGGTTCAGTTTCTAGTCTGTGTTTCAGTTCAGACAGTCACTGGTTCAGTTTCTACAGTCTGTGGTTCAGTTCACACAGTCAGTGGTTCAGTTCATACAGTCTGTGGTTCAGTTCACACAGTCAGTGGTTCAGTTCACACAGTCAGTGGTTCAGTTCATACAGTCAGTGGTTCAGTTCACACAGTCTGTGGTTCAGTTCACACAGTCTGTGGTTTAGTTCACACAGTCAGTGGTTCAGTTCACACAGTCAGTGGTTCAGTTCACACAGTCTGTGGTTCAGTTCACACAGTCTGTGGTTCAGTTCACACAGTCTGTGGTTTATTTCACACAGTCAGTGGTTCAGTTCACACAGTCAGTGGTTCAGTTCATACAGTCTTTGGTTCAGTTCACACAGTCAGTGGTTCAGTTCATACAGTCAGTGGTTCAGTTCACACAGTCAGTGGTTCAGTTTCTAGTCTGTGTTTCAGTTCATACAGTCACTGGTTCAGTTCACACAGTCAGTGGTTCAGTTCATACAGTCTGTGGTTCAGTTCATACAGTCACTGGTTCAGTTCACACAGTCACTGGTTCAGTTCATACAGTCTGTGGTTTAGTTCACACAGTCTGTGGTTCAGTTCACACAGTCAGTGGTTCAGTTCATACAGTCAGTGGTTCAGTTCATACAGTCTGTGGTTTAGTTCACACAGTCTGTGGTTCAGTTCACACAGTCAGTGGTTTAGTTCACACAGTCTGTGGTTCAGTTCACACAGTCTGAGGTTCAGTTCATACAGTCAGTGGTTCAGTTCACACAGTCTGTGGTTCAGTTCATACAGTCAGTGTTTCAGTTCACACAGTCTGTGGTTCAGTTCATACAGTCAATGGTTCAGTTCATACAGTCACTGGTTCAGTTCACACAGTCTGTGGTTCAGTTCATACAGTCAGTGGTTTAGTTCACACAGTCTGTGGTTCAGTTCACAGAGTCTGTGGTTCAGTTCATACAGTCAGTGTTTCAGTTCACACAGTCTGTGGTTCAATTCATACAGTCAGTGGTTCAGTTCACACAGTCAGTGGTTCAGTTCATACAGTCTGTGGTTCAGTTCATACAGTCAGTAGTTCAGTTCATACAGTCAGTGGTTCAGTTTCTACAGTCAGTGGTTCCGTTTCTACAGTCTGTGGTTTAGTTCATACAGTCAATGGTTCAGTTCATACAGTCTGTGGTTCAGTTCACACAGTCTGTGGTTCAGTTCATACCGTCACTGGTTCAGTTTCTACAGTCTGTGGTTTAGTTCACACAGTCTGTGGTTCAGTTCATACAGTCAGTGGTTCAGTTCACACAGTCAGTGGTTCAGTTCATACAGTCAGTGGTTCAGTTTCTACAGTCTGTGGTTTAGTTCACACAGTCTGTGGTTCAGTTCATACAGTCAGTAGTTCAGTTCACACAGTCTGAGGTTCAGTTCACACAGTCAGTGGTCCAGTTCACAGTCTGTGGTTCAGTTCACACAGTCAGTGGTTCAGTTCACACAGTCTGTGGTTTAGTTCATACAGTCAATGGTTCAGTTCATACAGTCTGTGGTTCAGTTCACACAGTCTGTGGTTCAGTTCATACCGTCACTGGTTCAGTTTCTACAGTCTGTGGTTTAGTTCACACAGTCTGTGGTTCAGTTCATACAGTCAGTGGTTCAGTTCACACAGTCAGTGGTTCAGTTCATACAGTCAGTGGTTCAGTTTCTACAGTCTGTGGTTTAGTTCACACAGTCTGTGGTTCAGTTCATACAGTCAGTGGTTTAGTTCACACAGTCTTTGGTTCAGTTCACACAGTCTGAGGTTCAGTTCATACCGTCACTGGTTCAGTTCATACAGTCTGTGGTTTAGTTCACACAGTCTGTGGTTCAGTTCACACAGTCTGTGGTTCAGTTCATACAGTCTGTGGTTCAGTTCATACAGTCACTGGTTCAGTTCACACAGTCAGTGGTTCAGTTCATACAGTCTGTGGTTCAGTTCATACAGTCACTGTTTCAGTTCACACAGTCACTGGTTCAGTTCATACAGTCTGTGGTTTAGTTCACACAGTCTGTGGTTCAGTTCACACAGTCAGTGGTTCAGTTCATACAGTCAGTGGTTCAGTTCATACAGTCTGTGGTTTAGTTCACACAGTCTGTGGTTCAGTTCACACAGTCAGTGGTTCAGTTCATACAGTCTGTGGTTCAGTTCATACCGTCACTGGTTCAGTTCATACAGTCTGTGGTTTAGTTCACACAGTCTGTGGTTCAGTTCACACAGTCTGTGGTTCAGTTCATACAGTCTGTGGTTCAGTTCATACAGTCACTGGTTCAGTTCACACAGTCAGTGGTTCAGTTCATACAGTCTGTGGTTCAGTTCATACAGTCACTGGTTCAATTCACACAGTCACTGGTTCAGTTCATACAGTCTGTGGTTTAGTTCACACAGTCTGTGGTTCAGTTCACACAGTCAGTGGTTCAGTTCACACAGTCTGTGGTTCAGTTCACACAGTCTGAGGTTCAGTTCATACAGTCAGTGGTTCAGTTCACACAGTCTGTGGTTCAGTTCATACAGTCAGTGTTTCAGTTCACACAGTCTGTGGTTCAGTTCATACAGTCAATGGTTCAGTTCATACAGTCACTGGTTCAGTTCACACAGTCTGTGGTTCAGTTCATACAGTCAGTGGTTTAGTTCACACAGTCTGTGGTTCAGTTCATACAGTCAGTGTTTCAGTTCACACAGTCTGTGGTTCAATTCATACAGTCAGTGGTTCAGTTCACACAGTCAGTGGTTCAGTTCATACAGTCTGTGGTTCAGTTCATACAGTCAGTAGTTCAGTTCATACAGTCAGTGGTTCAGTTTCTACAGTCAGTGGTTCCGTTTCTACAGTCTGTGGTTTAGTTCATACAGTCAATGGTTCAGTTCATACAGTCAGTGGTTCAGTTCATACAGTCTGTGGTTCAGTTCATACCGTCACTGGTTCAGTTTCTACAGTCTGTGGTTTAGTTCACACAGTCTGTGGTTCAGTTCATACAGTCAGTGGTTCAGTTCACACAGTCAGTGGTTCAGTTCATACAGTCAGTGGTTCAGTTTCTACAGTCTGTGGTTTAGTTCACACAGTCTGTGGTTCAGTTCATACAGTCAGTGGTTTAGTTCACACAGTCTTTGGTTCAGTTCACACAGTCTGTGGTTCAGTTCATACAGTCAGTGGTTCAGTTCACACAGTCTGAGGTTCAGTTCACACAGTCAGTGGTCCAGTTCACAGTCTGTGGTTCAGTTCACACAGTCAGTGGTTCAGTTCACACAGTCTGTGGTTCAGTTCACACAGTCTGTGGTTCAGTTCATACCGTCACTGGTTCAGTTTCTACAGTCTGTGGTTTAGTTCACACAGTCTGTGGTTCAGTTCATACAGTCAGTGGTTCAGTTCACACAGTCAGTGGTTCAGTTCATACAGTCAGTGGTTCAGTTTCTACAGTCTGTGGTTTAGTTCACACAGTCTGTGGTTCAGTTCATACAGTCAGTGGTTTAGTTCACACAGTCTTTGGTTCAGTTCACACAGTCTGTGGTTCAGTTCACACAGTCAGTGGTTCAGTTCACACAGTCTGAGGTTCAGTTCACACAGTCAGTGGTCCAGTTCACAGTCTGTGGTTCAGTTCACACAGTCTGTGGTTCAGTTCACACAGTCTGTGGTTTAGTTCACACAGTCAGTGGTTCAGTTCACACAGTCTGTGGTTCAGTTCACACAGTCTGTGGTTCAGTTCATACCGTCACTGGTTCAGTTTCTACAGTCAGTAGTTCAGTTCATACAGTCTGTGGTTCAGTTCACACAGTCAGTGGTTCAGTTTCTAGTCTGTGGTTCAGTTCACACAGTCAGTGGTTCAGTTTCTAGTCTGTGTTTCAGTTCATACAGTCACTGGTTCAGTTTCTACAGTCTGTGGTTCAGTTCACACAGTCTGTGGTTCAGTTCACACAGTCTGTGGTTTAGTTCACACAGTCTGTGGTTCAGTTCACACAGTCAGTGGTTCAGTTTCTAGTCTGTGTTTCAGTTCAGACAGTCACTGGTTCAGTTCACACAGTCTGTGGTTCAGTTCACACAGTCAGTGGTTCAGTTCATACAGTCTGTGGTTCAGTTCACACAGTCAGTGGTTCAGTTCACACAGTCAGTGGTTCAGTTCATACAGTCAGTGGTTCAGTTTCTACAGTCTGTGGTTTAGTTCACACAGTCTGTGGTTCAGTTCATACAGTCAGTGGTTTAGTTCACACAGTCTTTGGTTCAGTTCACACAGTCTGTGGTTCAGTTCATACAGTCAGTGGATCAGTTCACACAGTCTGAGGTTCAGTTCACACAGTCAGTGGTCCAGTTCACAGTCTGTGGTTCAGTTCACACAGTCTGTGGTTCAGTTCACACAGTCTGTGGTTTAGTTCACACAGTCAGTGGTTCAGTTCACACAGTCAGTGGTTCAGTTCACACAGTCTGTGGTTCAGTTCATACAGTCAGTGGTTCAGTTCACACAGTCTGTAGTTCAGTTCATACAGTCAGTGGTTCAGTTCACACAGTCAGTGGTTCAGTTTCTAGTCTGTGGTTCAGTTCACACAGTCAGTGGTTCAGTTTCTAGTCTGTGTTTCAGTTCAGACAGTCACTGGTTCAGTTTCTACAGTCTGTGGTTCAGTTCACACAGTCAGTGGTTCAGTTCATACAGTCTGTGGTTCAGTTCACACAGTCAGTGGTTCAGTTCACACAGTCAGTGGTTCAGTTCATACAGTCAGTGGTTCAGTTCACACAGTCTGTGGTTCAGTTCACACAGTCTGTGGTTTAGTTCACACAGTCAGTGGTTCAGTTCACACAGTCAGTGGTTCAGTTCACACAGTCAGTGGTTCAGTTCATACAGTCTTTGGTTCAGTTCACACAGTCAGTGGTTCAGTTCATACAGTCAGTGGTTCAGTTCACACAGTCAGTGGTTCAGTTTCTAGTCTGTGTTTCAGTTCATACAGTCACTGGTTCATTTTCTACCGTCTATGGTTCAGTTCACAGTCTGTGGTTCAGTTCCAACAGTCTGTGGTTCAGTTTCTACAGTTCAATTTCTACAGTCTGTGGTTCAGTTTCTACAGTTCAGTTTTTACAGTGCGTGGTTTAGTTCACACAGTCTGTGGTTCAGTTCACTCAGTCTGTGGTTCAGTTTACACAGTCCATGTTTTAGATCTGTGTGTTGTGGATTTTTCCGCCCCCCCTACAGGAGGCGGCTACTAGCTGACGGGGGGGTTCGAGAGTCCCTGCATGATGCCAGGATGGCCCCTCTGCTGCCTCCTGTTGGTTCAGAGGTCTTCAGGCGCTTCACCCCGGCCTCGCTGGAGGAAATCCAACGCCGATATGAAGTGGAGGAGAAGGAGCGACAAAAGAGGAAGGAGAGGAAAATAGAGGTAGAAACATATTGATCAGCTGTCACTAATCAATACATTCACAACAGGTCTCTGATTGGCTGTCTCCCTGACTGACAGATTGCAGAGGAAGATCTTCCCAAACCAGCAAGTGACTTGGAGGCTGGGAAGCCCCTCCCATTCATCTATGGAGACCCGCCTCCTGAGCTTCTTAACACACCATTGGAAGAGCTGGACCCCTTCTACCAATCACAGAAGGTGAAACATCTTTCCTCTGTGGTGTGAAGAAGATCAGTATCTCTGAAAGATCAATTATTCTCACATGAAGACTTTCAATTTGTACTAACTTTTATTGTTCAGTTATCTGATCTGAGACCATTTTCATTCTCTTTCTGTATCACAATTCCCATATACAACACCTGTCTCTCTCTCCCTGACCTGTCTCCCTCTTGGACCTGTCTCTCTCTCTCTTACCTGTGTGTCTCTCTCTCTGACCTGTGTGTCTCTCTGACCTGTCTCTCTCTCTGACCTGTCTCTCTCTCTCTGACCTGTCTCTCTCTCTCTGACCTGTCTCTCTCTCTTACCTGTGTGTCTCTCTCTCTGACCTGTGTGTCTCTCTGACCTGTCTCTCTCTGACCTGTCTCTCTCTTTCTGTCCTGTCTCTCTCTCTGACTTGTGTGTCTCTCTCTCTTACCTGTCTCTCTCCCTGACCTGTCTCCCTCTTGGACCTGTTTCTCTCTCTTACCTGTGTGTGTCTCTCTCTGACCTGTCTCTCTCTCTCTGTCCTGTCTCTCTCTCTGACCTGTGTGTCTCTCTGACCTGTCTCTCTCTGACCTGTCTCTCTCTTTCTGTCCTGTCTCTCTCTCTGACCTGTCTTTCTCTCTGCAGACGTTCATTGTGCTCGGTAAAGGAAACATCATCTACAGGTTTAACGCTGAGCCGGCCTGCTATCTGCTGGGTCCGTTCAACCCACTGAGGATCCTCGCCATCAAGATCCTCATTCACTCATATCCTTTATCAGAATCAGAAATACTTCATTGATCCCCGAGGGGAAATTCTTTTGTCACAATTGCACCCTTGTCACGGTTGATGGATAAGGGCTATGTAAATATGAGTATACATATAAAATATAAAGAGAATAATAAAGGATTGTGGGTATGTACATTCGTAAATATTATTATGGTGAAACACAAGTACTAGTGAATAAATAGCAGCAGAGAATATTGCACATTAATTATTAAACAGGTAATATTGCACCGAAAGTAGTAGTAAACCAAATAAGGTTTGGTTTAAAAACTGACTCAGTGTCAGACACAGGGAGGAGTTATAAAGTTTGATGGCCACAGGCAGGAATGACTTCCTGTGGAGTTCTGTGGTGCATTTTGGGGGAATGAGTCTTGCACTGAAAGTGCTCCTGTGTTTGAGCAGCACGTCATGGAGCGGGTGGGAGACATTGTCCTAGATGACATGTAGCTTGACAGAGTCCAGCTCCACCCCTACAAACTGAAATCGATCTGATAAATAGGACTTAAACCAGCTTAGAGCGGTTCCTTTAATGCCAATGAAATGTTCCAGTCTCTGTAATAGGATCTGATGGCCAATGGTATCAAATGCAGCACTAAGATCTAGTAAAACCAATACAGAGACAAGTCCTTTGTCTGATGCAGTTAGGAGGTCATTAGTAATTTTCACCAGTGCTGTCTCTGTGCTATGGTGAGCTCTAAATCCTGACTGAAAATCCTCAAATAAACTATTGCTATGTAGAAAGTCACACAGCTGTTTGGCGACTGCTTTCTCCAGGACCTTAGAGATAAATGGAAGGTTAGATATAGGTCTATAGTTGGCTAAAACGTCTGGATCCAGGTTGGGCTTTTTCAGAAGAGGTTTAATTACAGCTACTTTAAAGTACTGTGGCACGTAGCCTGTTGATAAAGACAGATTGATCACATCCAGCAGAGAAGTTCCAACCAAGGGCAAAACTTCTTTAAGCAGCCTAGTCGGGATGGGGTCTAAGAGGCAGGTAGATGGTTTAGATGAAGAAATTATTGAAGTTAGTTGATAAAGATTGAGGGAAGCAAAGCAGTCTAAACATATAACTGGTTTTACAGCTGTTTCTAAGGTTCCTGAGTATTGAGTTAAGTCGGTGCCAGTTGAGGGCAGGTCTTGGTGGATTTTGTTTCTAATAGCTAGAATTTTATCATTAAAGAAGCTCATGAAGTCGTAACTACTGAGAGCTATGGGAATACTTTGCTCAATAGAGCTGTGACTTTCTGTCAGCCTGGCTACAGTGCTGAAAAGAAACCTGGGGTTGTTCCTATTTTCCTCTATTAATGACGAGTAGTACGCTGCTTTGGCATTACGGAGGGCCTTCCTATAAGTTTTAAGACTATCTTGCCAAATTAAACGAGAATTTTCCAGTTTGGTGGAACGCCAATTCCTCTCGAAGTTTCTGTGATATTTGCTTTAATTTGCGAAGTTTCAGTATTATACCATGGAGCTAACCGTCTTTGTTTTAGTATTTTCTTTTGTAGAGGGGCTACAGAGTCAAGTGTTGTTCGCAGCGAGCCTGCAGCACTATCAACAAGATGATCGACTTGGGAGGGACTGAAATTCGCCTAAGAGTCCTCTGTTAATTTGATACCTGATAGTGAATTTAGAGCCGATGGGATCGCATCCTTAAATTTAGCTATAGCACTATCAGACAGACATCTTGTATAGAAATTTTTGCCCAATGGAGGGTAGTTCAGCAATACAAGCTCAAAAGTTATCAAACAGTGGTCAGATAAAGAGGGATTCTGTGGGAACACTATTAAATGTTCAATTTCAATACCATATACCAGAACAAGGTCAAGGGTGTGATTAAAACAGTGAGTCAGTTCATGAACACTCTGAGAGAAGCCAATTGAATCTAATAGAGAGATAAACGCAGTACTAAAGCTGTCATTCTCTACATCCACATGAATATTAAAATCCCCTACAATAATAACTTTGTCCGTTTTAAAGACTAAAGTTGACAAAAACTCACACACGAGATATAAAAAAGAAAGTTAAAAGTTGGAAAAGAAGACAACGAACGACAGATCAACTGCAACAGGCTGCATGCACGTTGCCGCATGCGCTTCGAAAATTATGATGTCACACTGTACTCCTTACTGATTGGTCAGTGAGGATAAACTTATTTACTGCCACAATGACTGATTTGTTGCTTTGATTAGCAGGTTATTTTTGGTTGTTCCTTAAAATTAAAACTTTATTCAGTTTGTTCATCATGGTGACGATTCTGACCAACTGTGCGTTCATGACGATGAGCGATCCTCCTGCGTGGAGCAAGATTGTGGAGTGAGTCAACACACACACCCATATACACACCATCACTCCAGCACATGCCTGATGTGAGGTCAGCAGTCAGAAGCTTTTTGAATATGGGCAGGGGTAAGAGTTAGGGGTATGGTTAGGTGTTTCTCACACAAAAGGCCTATTTCTCTCAAATACTGTTCATAAATCTGTCAAAATCTGTGTTAGTGAGCACTTCTCCTTTGCTGTGATAATCCATCCACCTCACAGGTGTGGCATATGAAGATGCTGATCAGACATGGGGATTGCACAGGTGTGCCTTAGAAAGTTTTAGATCTTTGAGTTCATCTCATGATGAGTGTGGAAAAACAAAAGTGTTGCCTTTATAATTTGTATGGTATATAGTTGTTTAAACAACTACATAAACATTTGTGGTCGATTTCTCAAGATAGAGCTGATTTGAAAATTTACTATGAGCTTTTCTGGGATGTGAGATCTCGCCCGCTAACGGGATATTGGATCATCATTCCTCTGCTGTTCCAGGTGTGCTGAATGACGGAGTGAGTGGTGCCATCCCTGGAAGTTTATACTCCTGAGCTGAACTTGCTAATTTCAAACTTGCAAGTACAGAATTCCAAACTTAGCGTACTCGGTATTGAGAAACACCCATAGTATCAAAGTTCAGGACTTCTTTCTCATTGGACACAATTCCATGATGTCATAGGAAATACAGAAGAAATAGCACTAAAGTTCAACAATGAAATTCACTAACGTGCTGAGACCCTGTTTTCCACAATCATAAAGCCGGCCATCTCTTCCATAGTCTGCTTCCTCTCAACAATCAGGAACATTTCACCTGAGAATTTCCGCCTCACAAGAACAGCTGATCAAAGCATCACCCTGCTTCAGCGAGGCCCTGGTCAAACAGTCTTTATAAATGATTTCAAAATGGACTATAGCCACTCTTTCAAAAATTGTTAAAGATGAAAGAATCCTGTTTACAGAACAGTCAATACAGCAAACTTTTCAACACTATCATCAGCATGGCATGCCCACAGTTCTGTCAACACCAGCTCCTTTCTGCGTTACTCATTATGCACGTCGTGACATCAGTGCCACTGTTAAAGGAACACATAGTTCACATATTTCCTCCAGATCAAGATAGAAAACATCTGTCCCAAAGGAAGTGGGATTCCAACAACTGAATTCTGAAGCCTCCATCTTGCTTATCAGTAGGGCTGGGTATCGTTCAAAGATTTTCGATATCGATACCGGTATCAATACCTCAACTTCGATACCGGTTCCTGAACGATACTTTTTCGATACCAATTTTATTGGTATAAAATTTGTATATTTTCCCAACATACGGAGAACCATTGTTGTTTGTATAAAGTAGCTTAATTATCACATTACTATCATTAATAGTTTATTTTAATAATTGTTCCTTTGAAAAATGCTGCTGCTTGTCAGAACCAAGACATATTTTCAATGTAACATCGGCCTATATTGTGTTTTTATTCCTCTTTCTTTAGTTTTTATAATGTCATTTCATTGTTTGTTAATTCTATATTTTTTTATTGTTTATATGTGAATTTGTGCTCTGGCACCATTGCAGCCTAAACATTCATGGCAACAGGTCTGAGAGAAAGAGAGAGAGAGATATCTCATCGCAGCTCATGGAAACAAGTTTCTGCCACTACATATCAAAGTTTCCTCACCAGAGGAAGAGGTGGACAACTATCACAATAGAAAGGAAACTCAGCCGCGCGTCTTTAATCCATCTGCAGCAAAGTCGCAGACATCAGTCAAAATATCGGTACGTGATGTCACCGTCACACGGAAGCGCTTCCCCCGGCTGCACATACAGGTCCGTGTGCGGCGGTGGCGTCACTTAACTGGTCCTTCAGAAACACTTGGAAAAATGTAGCGTGTGTGGAAGCTGCCGCGCGCTGCTCTGCCAATAAAAGAGCTTTGATTTGATTCAGAAAACAGCGACGCTGCCACCAAGCTGCTGAGAAATGTAGTTAAACTAGTAACGGTGCTGCTTGTAGCGACGCTGCTGCCCGATGCCGCTCGTACGGTGGGCGTGTTGAAGCAGGGCGCTGAGACGATGATGCACCGGCTCTGTCTGGTTGCAGCAAAGACGGAGCGACTTTCTGCTCTTAAGTTTATTCCACGCACAGTCAAAGGCTTCACCAGGTTTGTCGTGTCACCGCTCTTAGCAGCAATTATCTTATGTCGCAAATATTGCATCGCGCGCTGTTGCATCAAGCCACATTTGATTTTCTCCACGTTTTTTACATCCACGAGCCACGTTTCTGTGCGATCACTTTTAGATTTGGGCACATCAAGAATGCTGCGTGCTGATTGGCATTTACAAGAACCTTTAGGTATCGAACTTTGGTACCGAAAGACAAGGCATTTTTTGATACTCGGTGGTATTGAAGCAATGCAGTCGGTGCCTAAAAAGTATTGAACTCGATACCCAGCCCTACTTATCAGTGCTTACAGCAACAGCACCAGCAGCTCACATTATACAGCAGCCAGTCCCAATAGGGGCTCCTGGCACTGAGATGCCATCACCCTCAGTCATACACCTCTAGGAACCACAGCAGTGATTTGAGCAACTAGTTCCAGCCAGGGCACCAGGCACTGGGATGCCAGCGCCCCCAGCTGCCCACCCTCAACCAACCACAATAAATGACAGCAATTACACCTCAAGCAACCACAGCAGCTGGCTGCAGTAGTGGTTTTCAGCACGGCCACACCCTACCACTAACCTCAGCAGAGGGCATCAGTAGGGACTTTGGGCACCAAGATGCCAATAATCGTTTCGAGGTAACAACGAGCTCTTAGTCATGTCATGACTAACATCTGGCATGCTAACATCTGGCTCACAGTTGTTTTGCGCCAACATCCGGTTCTCAGTCGTTTCGAGCTCACAGTCGTCTCTAACTAACAAGCAGCTAACAGTCGTCTCAAGCTATATCCGGCTAACAGTCATCTTGAGCTCACAGTTACTTCAACCTCTGTAATTTCGAGCTAAGATCTGATTCTCATTCATTTTGTGCTATCTTCCAGCTCTCAGTCGTTTTGCGCTAACTTCCGGCTCTCAGTCATTTGGGCTAACATCCGGCTCTCAGTCGTTTCAAGCTCACAGTCGTCTCTAACCAACATGCGGCTAACACTCGTCTCAAGCTAATATCCGGCTAACAGTCATCTCAAGCTAACATCCGGCTAACAGTCTCCTCAAGCTCCATTTTTTTCAAACTAACATTCGGCTCACAATCATTTCGTACCATCATCGCTGCACACAGTCGTTCGAGCTGACAGTTCAATTTTCAGTTCAATTCCATTTTATTTATCGCCAAATCACAACAACAGTTATCTCACAGCACTTTTCAGCTGGTTAACAGTCATTCGAGCTCAGCCATTTTGAGCCAACAGCATTTTCCAGCTAAGGCGTTCTGAGTCATCTTTACCTAAATTAATGTAATCATTTCAAGTTTGTGGTTAAGTCGGCTTCGAGGTAAGTCGCTTTGAGAAATGTTGAGCTAACAGTCGCCTTCAGCGAATGTCACGCAGTCCTTCAACCCAATTGTCGTTTCAACCAAAATAGATTTGAGTCAACAGTCGTTTCAATTAACATCCGGCTCACAGCCATGTCGAGCTTACAGTCGTCTCGAGCTAACATCCAGGTAATGGTTGTTTCGACCCAACATTCAGTCACGGCCACTTTAAGCTAACATCTGGCTCACAGTCGTTTTGAGCTAACATCAGAGCACAGTCATTTCAAGCTAAGAGTCGTTTCGAGAGAACATCGAGCTTACAGTCATTTTAAACCAAGTCACCTTTAGTTAAAGTTACTACGAGCTCAGCCGCTTCAATTCCATGTCAAGTAAGTCATATTGCATTAAAGTCATTTTGCATCAAAGTCTTTTGCATTAAAGTTGCTTTGTGCTTTCAACCACTTGAACTCCCAGTCACTTCGACCTCTCAGTCATTTCGAGCTCACATTGATCATACAGTGGTTTGGAGCAACCATTGTGCTAACAGTCGTTCCAAACGAAGAAGTCGTCGTAAACCAAGTTGTTTCGAGCTCAGTTGCTTCAAGTTCACATCAAGCTAACAGTCGTCTTTAACCGAAGTCAACCCAAGCTAAAAAAGAGCGAACATCTTTTCGAACTATCACCGAGCCAACAGTCATTTCATCCAGACCATCAATTCAATGCAAAATCATTTGAGCAAACAGTCTTTCAAGCTAACAGGTGTTTCAAACTAAGCGTTCAAGCTAAAGTTGTTTCAAGCTAAAGCCTTTTTGAGCTTAAAATTGTCTCGAGCGAACATTCTCTTCAACTAAGTTGTTCAAGCAAACAGACCTTCAGCAGTTGTGTCATGCTAAAATCATTTCCAGTCCCAGTCCAGGATTTGGGGGTTCTACAAGGATAGAGGGTTCACAGCGGGATGGTTGCCAAAACCTTAACATTGAAAGTATATTTCTCTCTCATCCTGGAGGCCAACTTAAGGAGCTCCTGCTGTGTCACAACTATAACACAATCACATCACTGAGTCGTCCCATCCTTAGAAGCTATATTCACACCCACTCGGGTTTCACTTTCCTGCAGCGCACCTCCGTCTTGACCTTTGGCGTCATACTTGCAATTCAGACTCATTCTCCAAACAACACTGCGTTCTACCTAAAGCAACCATGTAATTGGGCCTGCTTACACCGGTCTTAGAGTACAACACGGCACATCATCTCTGAGTCGGTTCCAGTGGCCTTTCGATTCCTGGTGCCCCCATCACATCTGCCAAGTACTCTCTCATCGTGCTTTTCTCCCATCCATTACCCTAGTAACTCCTTCAGTATCAGAGCTACCCTTTCAGCCTCCAGCATCATTCCCGAGGACCTGATACATATTATGCGTCGCATGTCCTCCCAAACATACCATCATCACACTCATTCAGATCTCAAAGATCTCAGATCAGCAAATGCTCTTACGTGCTATGGCGGATTTCCCTATCGTAGCTTTCCCACATTGCTTTCAAATGTGTATTCAGCAACCGCAAGTGTCATACATCTTTCTGTCTTGATCATCAATAAATCATTTAATCGTACCTGTTGATTGTGTGGTCCTTGCTAGTGAAAGCCCGGCTAAACCAAACCCTGCAGTGATTACCCCCTCAGCGCAGCTCATTTGAACATGATTGGAACCACTCACAGGAAACTACCGTTGTGTCATTCAGAATAGTACTTATTATTATTACTGTACTATTTAATGTATTATTGTTGATTTTTTTTAATACTCTTCAATGAACACATGAAGAGGTAATAAAGAGAAAGACAAAGTACTGCAGCAGTCAAAAGAAGCAGGTGAGGAGTCAGCCTGGGTGGGAAACCTGTGAGACAGTAACCAGGTGTCCTAAGGCGAGCTTTGTGAGGATAGCCCTCCTGTGGAGCAGCTCGCTTGATATTGATTTTCAATAAAGGCAATAGAAAGACTAAAATCATAATGTGAAATAGATAATATAAAAATGCTATAACATCAAAGTCAGGTTGTGTTAGCCAATGTTAGAGTTACCCCGGGTAAGGAGTACCAGGGTTAGAGGTTCCCAGGGTTAGTGGTATCCAGAGTCAGGGTTATCTGGGGTCTGGGGTACTCAGAGTTAGGGTTACCGAGTGCTAGAGTTACCCAGGGTTAGGGGTGTCCAGGGTTTGTGTTTGTTAGAGGGCCATGACAGGAAAACATCCTGTTTACAAAAGGTTTCACTTTCTGTAGACTCTCAGTTCGACATATTTTTCTGTTTTTAATGATTCCAAATTCTTTTTCTGTTGTTCAACAGATACGTGTTTACATTCATTTACACATTCGAAGCAATGACCAAAGTTCTGTCCAGAGGATTCTGTGTTGGAGATTTCACTTTCCTCAAAGACCCCTGGAACTGGCTGGATTTCATGGTCATCAGCATGGCGTAAGACTCAGTCGCTCCTTCATCATAGAGTCCAACACACAATAACACCTTAGATTCACTCATTCATCATAGAGTCTAATGTTGATGAAGATGACATTGATGATGATGATGATGAAGATGGCTCTCTCTCTGTGTTTCAGATACCTGACAGAATTTGTAGATTTGGGAAATGTTTCTGTGTTGAGGACCTTCAGAGTTCTTCGAGCTCTGAAGACCATCACAGTGATCCCAGGTGTGTGTGTTACTGTGTTACTGTGTGTGTGTGTGCCACGGTTGATTCTAGAAACAGTCTGCTTCAATTGTATTTGTAATTCTGATTGCCCCCCCCCCCACCCTCCAGGTCTGAAGACCATCGTCGGAGCTCTCATCCAATCAGTGAAGAAGCTGGGTGATGTCATGATCCTGACCGTGTTCTGCCTCAGTGTCTTCGCTCTGATTGGCCTGCAGCTCTTCATGGGAAATCTGCGGCAAAAATGCGTCCGCAACCCGGCGATGTGGCTTAGCAACCACACGTCTGACAGTGACTTAAATATTGGCTACCATGACAACAACACCCATGCCAACACTACAGGAAGTGGCGAGTTTGATTTCAATGAGCACATCAACAATCCAGGTAAGATGAAGACCAGCTGCTCTCTGATTGGCTGTTAGTAGGTGAAATGCACCATGGGAGTTAAAGTTGACTTATCTCCTTCAGGTTTTACTTTTTATCAAAGATCCAGATCTTTTCTCTTTGGTTTCATGTGATCACAAACTGAATATGAGGAACATGAACCAGGACCTCCAACTCTCTAAGTACAGGAGAGAAGTTTCTGGAGTTCTGATTGGCAGGACTAACGCAGACACAAAGAGAGGTTTACAGGGTTGTTATAGGCAGGGAGGTTATTTAAAGATTAAAAGGCATGAGAGGAAATGGCCGTGCTGCCAGCTTTAAAACTCTAGGCAAGCTGGGACACTGTTGATCGAATACAAGACCCAACATAGCCCGGCAATCTGACCACCATGCGTCAGCACTGGGACAGAATGATGCAGCACCTGATTTCCCTCAGACATGCTTTGAATGTAAACTTTCAGTTTTGGTTTCATCAGACCAGGTCCTCTTGTTCCTCACAGTCCTTTAGGTCCTTCAGGCTTCAGAGGTTTTTGCCGGCCATGCTGCCATAAAGCCCGATGGGTGGACTGCTGCAGTGATGGTTGTCCTTCTGGAAGAGCTCAGCCAGTGACACTGTGTCCTTGATCCCCTCTTTTTTGATTGCTCAGTGTGGCCAGGCATCCGGCTCTAGAAAGATTCCTGTTTTTCCAAAATTCTTCCAATTCAATTTTATTTATATAGCGACAAATCACAGCAACAGTTATCTCACAGCGCTTTTCATAAAGAGCAGGTCTAGACCGAACTCTGTGATGTTATTTGATGATATAGTGTTAATGATAATAATCGTAATATTAATAATAACAATAGGACTAGTAACAATAATTGTAGCAGAGGGCATCGAGCAGGAACACGGGGGCAGCAGGTGACCCGCAAACACAGATCCAGACTCCACAGCTCCAGAGCCAGCAACACCCGCAGGAAGCGACAGGAGGAGGAAGCACACGACCACGGGAAAGGGAAGAAGTCGAGTTAGTAACATGCATTAATGGGATGAGGTTGCACTCAGAGAGAAAGAGAGAAGAGGAGAGAGGAGCTCAGTGCATCATGGGAAATCTCCCGGCAGTCTAGCCTATAGCAGCATAATTAAGGGATGGTTCAGGACTCACCTGAGCCAGCCCTAACTATAAGCTTTATCAAAAGGAAAGTCTTAAGCCTACTCTTAAATGTAGAGACGGTGTCTGCCTCCCGAACCCAAACTGGAACCTGGTTCCACAGGAGAGGAGCCTGATAGCTGAACGCTCTGGCTCCCATTCTACTTTTGGAGACTCTAGGAACCACAAGTAATCCTGCATTCTGGGAGCGCAGTGCTCTGGTGGGGTAGTAAGGTACTATGAGCTCTTTAAGATAAGATGGTGCCTGACCATTAAGAGCTTTGTATGTGAGAAGAAGGATTTTAAATTCTATTCTGGATTTTACAGGAAGCCAATGCAGAGAAGCTAAGACAGGAGAGATATGATCTCTTTTACTGGTTCCTGTCAGAACACGTGCTGCAGCATTCTGGATCAGCTGAAGAGTCTTAATGGACTTTTTTGAAGAGCCTGATAATAAGGAATTGCAGTAATCCAGTCTAGAAGTAACAAATGCATGGACTAGTTTTTCTGCATCATTTTTAGACAGGATGTTCCAGATTTTTGCAATATTACGTAGGTGAAAAAAGGCGGTCCTTGAAATTTGCTTAATGTGAGAGTTGAACGACATGTCCTGATCAAAGATAACTCCAAGATTTCTCACCGTGGTGCTGGAGGCCAGGGCGATGGCCCCAAAGGCTGGAGGTCAAACTGCCTCTGTTGAGGACAAATATGAGATGGTCTTTTGGTGAAGATATTTCGAGTCCATCATCTCTCTAACCTGCTGTGTATTTCAGACTTTGAAGACGACCAGAGGCCGTGTCCTCCATGTTGGTACACCTTCGCCGACATCTTCCTAAAGTGGAACTGCTGCGGCTGTTGGCAGTGGGTCAAACAGTGGCTCTACACCATTGTCATGGACCCGTTTGTTGACCTCGGCATCACCATCTGCATTGTCCTCAACACAGTTTTCATGGCCATGGAGCATTATCCAATGACAGAGGATTTTGAGGAACTTCTGAGTGTTGGAAATCTGGTCAGTGATGAAGAAAAGTCAGTAAATTGTTATAGACACAGTAGAACCCATGGAGTCTGTTGATCTAAACCCTCTGCCAAGGGTCAGGGGTGGGGGGACTCTTGCCATCTGGTGGTGAGAGAGACAAGTTAACTGAAAATATGAAACCTTGCAAACCCTGTAAATTTGTAAAAACATACTCAAATAGAAGTTAAAGTACTTGTCAAATAAAGATACACATGTTTATACTGTAATTATTTCGCCAAAATGCTAGTTGGCGTTGGGTTTCTGTGATCAACTGCGTTAACTTCCAATGGCCAAGCAGGCTAACTTCCAGTTTAGCCCTACACTAACTTGAATGTGGGTAAAATGATCATTGTTGGGCTCTTCTAGACATTCCAAATGTTATCCGACCTAAAGGATCAAATTCGGGTGTTGAGACGCTCAAAAAAAATGTACCCCCATTTAACAGCCGCTTCTTTCACAATGTAAGTCTATGGGAAATGTCTGGTTTGCCTATTAGTAAAACTGGCTTCAAAGCACAGAGAACTTCCTGGGAGTTTGGAGAAAATGTGATGCCGCCAGGCCGACCAATCACAGTTCTTGTGCGCCGGGCTAAGGCATAGGCTACTGTGTAGGGTTCACAGCTATACGTAGGCTACATAATACCAATGGCATAGATTTGATGCAGAACTATAAATTGGCCTTAACTACTTGAGTTTGACCGCACTTAACTGAAAATTTTGGCACACTTCTTTCAACTTCTTTCATTTGATGTTCACGTTAAATTAAATTTTATTTACATAGTGCCAATTTTTAACAAAAGGTATCGCGTTGCATGTTTCATATAGAGCAGGTCAGACTGCACCCTTTGTAATATTATTTACAGAGACCCAACAGTTCCCACCATGAGCAACACTTGGCAACAGATGCAAGGAAAACTTCCTTTTTACAGGCAGTATGTTGAGGTGGGGTAGTAAGGTACTATGAGCTCTTTAAGATAAGATGGTGCCTGACCATTAAGAGCTTTGTATGTGAGAAGAAGGATTTTAAATTCTATTCTGGATTTTACAGGAAGCCAATGCAGAGAAGCTAAGACAGGAGAGATATGATCTCTTTTACTGGTTCCTGTCAGAACACGTGCTGCAGCATTCTGGATCAGCTGAAGAGTCTTAATGGACTTTTTTGAAGAGCCTGATAATAAGGAATTGCAGTAATCCAGTCTAGAAGTAACAAATGCATGGACTAGTTTTTCTGCATCATTTTTAGACAGGATGTTCCTGATTTTTGCAATATTACGTAGGTGAAAAAAGGCGGTCCTTGAAATTTGCTTAATGTGAGAGTTGAACGACATGTCCTGATCAAAGATAACTCCAAGATTTCTCACAGTGGTGCTGGAGGCCAGGGCGATGCCATCCAGGGAAACTATATCTTTAGATAATGCGTCACGGAGGTGCTTAGGGCCTAGAACAATAACTTCAGTTTTATCTGAGTTTAACATTAGAAAATTACAGGTCATCCAGGTTTTAACATCCTGAAGACACATTTGAAGCTTACCTAACTGATGAGTTTCATCTGGCTTGATCGATAGATATAACTGGGAAACTGTGGGAACCTTCAGTGCAGTACAGTTTTATTTAGCCTTCCCCAGATCTGTGCCTCTGAGCTCTGCAGGCTCAGAGGCACAGATCCCAGCATGTTGGGAAGAATACTGTCTGACAGATTGAAGATTACATCTAAATCAAAGGCATGTGGTAATTGTGTCTGCAATACTTCCACCAGCAGAGGACAGCAACAGTGAACAGTGACGTTGTTAACCGGCTTTTTCTTCCTGTAGTTTATAATCATATTTTATGTTTCTTTAATTTATAAATTACTTTGCAGGACTGCTTTGTGGGACGCTTCACCCCTCCAGTGTTAGAGAAGAGAGCTGACATATTTGAATCTTTCTGTGTGTCTGACAGAGAATTACTACTTCCTGCCTGGGCAGCTTGATGCTCTGCTGTGTGGAAACAGTTCTGATAGCGGGTATGTCCACATAGCCGCCTCTGATAAACAGAATCTTAATAATGATCTTAAATAATAATGCTAAGGGTGATGTGTTCAGGGTCTGTCCAGAGGGTTACATCTGTATGAGAGTGGGGAGAAACCCAAACTACGGCTACACCAGCTATGACACATTTGGTTGGGCGTTCCTGTCTCTGTTCAGACTGATGACCCAGGACTTCTGGGAAAACCTCTTCCATCTGGTCAGTAACTGGTCCCATTACAGTGACTGGTTCTTACCGGTCTTTGACTGTGACATTGTGACGATTTATCAGCTTTTCAGCAGGTCAGTGAACACCTCCCCTGACTTGTTACACAGGCATGGGCGCCGTATAGGGGGGAAAAAAATAATTATAAACTTTTATCAAACCATCAAAACCATCATCACTGAGTATAATTATATTGCAAATGTAATAATAAGATGAATGATCTCTTTGTTTTTGGCAATAAAAGTTAAATATCCCCATTGAACCCCCCCATATGTGCTCAGTGCACTTATCAGTGATGGTGTTTAGTTACAGTCAGTAGATGAGCCAGAAACACAGTGATCACAATGTTGCCTAGTAAACCAAAATCTGGTTTTCAAAAGAGAAGAGAGAGAAAGGAAAGAGAAAATTCCTGTTGGCCCCCCTAGACAGGTAAAGGTTTTCACTCTTGTTCTTGGACTCTGACATAGAGCGTAGAAAGAGCAGTAATTGGCAGGCAGAAAGTTTGAGTGGAGGACATGAATAGGTAAAGAGGTGTCCTCTAAGATTTAAAGAGACAGTAAAGCACTTCTTGAACACATTGGGCTCTTTGACTTATTTATGTTCTCAAAGTAAATTCACTCTTTCAGTTTCAGTAAAAATCAAGAATGTAAAATAATTCTCCTCTCTTACATGTCCCTGTCTCTATCTGTCTCTCAACTGTCGGTTTGCAGACGCTGCGATCAGCAGGTAAGACCTACATGATCTTCTTCGTGGTGGTTATCTTCCTCGGCTCGTTCTACCTCATTAACCTGATCCTGGCCGTCGTCGCCATGGCGTACGCTGAGCAGAACGAGGCCACTCTGGCTGAGGCCAAACAGAAGGAGGAAGAGTACGCTCAGCTTCTGGAGGCGCTGAAAAAGAGAGAGGAGGAGGTCCGACAGATGACATAACATTTTACATTTATTCATTTAGCTGACGCTTTTATCCAAAGCGACTTACAATTGCTATACATGTCAGAGGTCGCACGCCTCTGGAGCAACGAGGGGTTAAGTGTCTTGCTCAGAGACACAATGGTGGATGGGGAACACACAGAGCTGAAAGTCTTCTTCTTTATTACAGCAGGCGGCCTGCAGGGCAGCGCTCTCAGAGGAGGACCAAGAACACACTGCCATGGAAGGTACGCACACACTGATGACATGGAAGGTAGACACACACTAATGACATGAAAGATACACACACACACTGATGACATGGAAGGTACACACACACACACTAATGACATGGAAGGTACGCACACACTAATGACATGGAAGGTGCACACACACACACTGATGACATGGAAGGTACGCACACACTAATGACATGGAAGGTGCACACACACACACTGATGACATGGAAGGTACACACACACACACTAATGACATGGAAGGTACACACACACACACTAATGACATGGAAGGTACGCACACACTAATGACATGGAAGGTACGCACACACTAATGACATGGAAGGTACACACACACACACTAATGACATGGAAGGTACACACACACACACTAATGACATGGAAGGTACGCACACACTAATGACATGGAAGGTGCACACACACACACTGATGACATGGAAGGTACACACACACACACACTAATGACATGGAAGGTACACACACACACACTGATGACATGGAAGGTACACACACACACTGATGACATGGAAGGTACACACACACTGATGACATAGAAGGTACACACACACAGTAATGACATGGAAGGTACACACACACACACTGATGACATGGAAGGTACACACACACAGTAATGACATGGAAGGTACACACACACACTGACGACATGGAAGGTAAACACACACACACACACACACACACACACACACACACACACTGATGACATGGAAGGTACACACACACTAATGACATGGAAGGTTCAATTCAATTTTCAATTCAGTTTTATTTATATAGCGCCAAATCCCAACAACAGTTATCTCAAAGTGCTTTTCATAAAGAGCAGGTCTAGACCGAACTCTGAAGTTATTTACAGAAGCCCAACAATTCCCACCAAGAGCAACCACTAGGTGACACAGGCAAGGAAAAACTTCCTTTAAGAGGCAGAAACCTCGAGCAGAACCATGGCTCAGGGTGGGGGGGCATCTGCCTCGACCGGTTGGGGGTGAGGGGGAGAGAGAGAGAGAGAGCAAGAGAGAGAGAGAGGAACACCAGCAGGAAGTGATAGGAGGAGTGAGGAGAGGGACGAGAGAGCACACGACCACGGGAAAGGGAAGAAGTCGAGTTAGTAACATGCATTAATGGGATGAGGTTGCACTCAGAGGGAGAGAGAGAAGAGGAGAGAGGAGCTCAGTGCATCATGGGAAATCCCCCAGCAGTCTAGCCTATAGCAGCATAATTTAGGGATGGTTCAGGACTCACCTGAGCCAGCCCTAACTATAAGCTTTATCAAAAAGGAAAGTCGGTGTCTGCCTCCCGAACCCAAACTGGAACCTGGTTCCACAGGAGAGGAGCCTGATAGCTGAACGCTCTGGCTCCCATTCTACTTTTGGAGACTCTAGGAACCACAAGTAATCCTGCATTCTGGGAGCGCAGTGCTCTGGTGGGGTAGTAAGGTACTATGAGCTCTTTAAGATAAGATGGTGCCTGACCATTAAGAGCTTTGTATGTGAGAAGAAGGATTTTAAATTCTATTCTGGATTTTACAGGAAGCCAATGCAGAGAAGCTAAGACAGGAGAGATATGATCTCTTTTACTGGTTCCTGTCAGAACACGTGCTGCAGCATTCTGGATCAGCTGAAGAGTCTTAATGGACTTTTTTGAAGAGCCTGATAATAAGGAATTGCAGTAATCCAGTCTAGAAGTAACAAATGCATGGACTAGTTTTTCTGCATCATTTTTAGACAGGATGTTCCTGATTTTTGCAATATTACGTAGGTGAAAAAAGGCGGTCCTTGAAATTTGCTTAATGTGAGAGTTGAACGACATGTCCTGATCAAAGATAACTCCAAGATTTCTCACCGTGGTGCTGGAGGCCAGGGCGATGGCCCCAAAGGCTGGAGGTCAAACTGCCTCTGTTGAGGACAAATATGAGATGGTCTTTTGGTGAAGATATTTCGAGTCCATCATCTCTCTAACCTGCTGTGTATTTCAGACTTTGAAGACGACCAGAGGCCGTGTCCTCCATGTTGGTACACCTTCGCCGACATCTTCCTAAAGTGGAACTGCTGCGGCTGTTGGCAGTGGGTCAAACAGTGGCTCTACACCATTGTCATGGACCCGTTTGTTGACCTCGGCATCACCATCTGCATTGTCCTCAACACAGTTTTCATGGCCATGGAGCATTATCCAATGACAGAGGATTTTGAGGAACTTCTGAGTGTTGGAAATCTGGTCAGTGATGAAGAAAAGTCAGTAAATTGTTATAGACACAGTAGAACCCATGGAGTCTGTTGATCTAAACCCTCTGCCAAGGGTCAGGGGTGGGGGGACTCTTGCCATCTGGTGGTGAGAGAGACAAGTTAACTGAAAATATGAAACCTTGCAAACCCTGTAAATTTGTAAAAACATACTCAAATAGAAGTTAAAGTACTTGTCAAATAAAGATACACATGTTTATACTGTAATTATTTCGCCAAAATGCTAGTTGGCGTTGGGTTTCTGTGATCAACTGTGTTAACTTCCAATGGCCAAGCAGGCTAACTTCCAGTTTAGCCCTACACTAACTTGAATGTGGGTAAAATGATCATTGTTGGGCTCTTCTAGACATTCCAAATGTTATCCGACCTAAAGGATCAAATTCGGGTGTTGAGACGCTCAAAAAAAATGTACCCCCATTTAACAGCCGCTTCTTTCACAATGTAAGTCTATGGGAAATGTCTGGTTTGCCTATTAGTAAAACTGGCTTCAAAGCACAGAGAACTTCCTGGGAGTTTGGAGAAAATGTGATGCCGCCAGGCCGACCAATCACAGTTCTTGTGCGCCGGGCTAAGGCATAGGCTACTGTGTAGGGTTCACAGCTATACGTAGGCTACATAATACCAATGGCATAGATTTGATGCAGAACTATAAATTGGCCTTAACTACTTGAGTTTGACCGCACTTAAGTGAAAATTTTGGCACACTTCTTTCAACTTCTTTCATTTGATGTTCACGTTAAATTAAATTTTATTTACATAGTGCCAATTTTTAACAAAAGGTATCGCGTTGCATGTTTCATATAGAGCAGGTCAGACTGCACCCTTTGTAATATTATTTACAGAGACCCAACAGTTCCCACCATGAGCAACACTTGGCAACAGATGCAAGGAAAACTTCCTTTTTACAGGCAGTATGTTGAGGTGGGGTAGTAAGGTACTATGAGCTCTTTAAGATAAGATGGTGCCTGACCATTAAGAGCTTTGTATGTGAGAAGAAGGATTTTAAATTCTATTCTGGATTTTACAGGAAGCCAATGCAGAGAAGCTAAGACAGGAGAGATATGATCTCTTTTACTGGTTCCTGTCAGAACACGTGCTGCAGCATTCTGGATCAGCTGAAGAGTCTTAATGGACTTTTTCGAAGAGCCTGACAATAAGGAATTGCAGTAATCCAGTCTAGAAGTAACAAATGCATGGACTAGTTTTTCTGCATCATTTTTAGACAGGATGTTCCTGATTTTTGCAATATTACGTAGGTGAAAAAAGGCGGTCCTTGAAATTTGCTTAATGTGAGAGTTGAACGACATGTCCTGGTCAAAGATAACTCCAAGATTTCTCACCGTGGTGCTGGAGGCCAGGGCGATGGCCCCAAAGGCTGGAGGTCAAACTGCCTCTGTTGAGGACAAATATGAGATGGTCTTTTGGTGAAGATATTTCGAGTCCATCATCTCTCTAACCTGCTGTGTATTTCAGACTTTGAAGACGACCAGAGGCCGTGTCCTCCATGTTGGTACACCTTCGCCGACATCTTCCTAAAGTGGAACTGCTGCGGCTGTTGGCAGTGGGTCAAACAGTGGCTCTACACCATTGTCATGGACCCGTTTGTTGACCTCGGCATCACCATCTGCATTGTCCTCAACACAGTTTTCATGGCCATGGAGCATTATCCAATGACAGAGGATTTTGAGGAACTTCTGAGTGTTGGAAATCTGGTCAGTGATGAAGAAAAGTCAGTAAATTGTTATAGACACAGTAGAACCCATGGAGTCTGTTGATCTAAACCCTCTGCCAAGGGTCAGGGTTGGGGGGACTCTTGCCATCTGGTGGTGAGAGAGACAAGTTAACTGAAAATATGAAACCTTGCAAACCCTGTAAATTTGTAAAAACATACTCAAATAGAAGTTAAAGTACTTGTCAAATAAAGATACACATGTTTATACTGTAATTATTTCGCCAAAATGCTAGTTGGCGTTGGGTTTCTGTGATCAACTGTGTTAACTTCCAATGGCCAAGCAGGCTAACTTCCAGTTTAGCCCTACACTAACTTGAATGTGGGTAAAATGATCATTGTTGGGCTCTTCTAGACATTCCAAATGTTATCCGACCTAAAGGATCAAATTCGGGTGTTGAGACGCTCAAAAAAAATGTACCCCCATTTAACAGCCGCTTCTTTCACAATGTAAGTCTATGGGAAATGTCTGGTTTGCCTATTAGTAAAACTGGCTTCAAAGCACAGAGAACTTCCTGGGAGTTTGGAGAAAATGTGATGCCGCCAGGCCGACCAATCACAGTTCTTGTGCGCCGGGCTAAGGCATAGGCTACTGTGTAGGGTTCACAGCTATACGTAGGCTACATAATACCAATGGCATAGATTTGATGCAGAACTATAAATTGGCCTTAACTACTTGAGTTTGACCGCACTTAACTGAAAATTTTGGCACACTTCTTTCAACTTCTTTCATTTGATGTTCACGTTAAATTAAATTTTATTTACATAGTGCCAATTTTTAACAAAAGGTATCTCGTTGCATGTTTCATATAGAGCAGGTCAGACTGCACCCTTTGTAATATTATTTACAGAGACCCAACAGTTCCCACCATGAGCAACACTTGGCAACAGATGCAAGGAAAACTTCCTTTTTACAGGCAGTATGTTGAGGTGGGGTAGTAAGGTACTATGAGCTCTTTAAGATAAGATGGTGCCTGACCATTAAGAGCTTTGTATGTGAGAAGAAGGATTTTAAATTCTATTCTGGATTTTACAGGAAGCCAATGCAGAGAAGCTAAGACAGGAGAGATATGATCTCTTTTACTGGTTCCTGTCAGAACACGTGCTGCAGCATTCTGGATCAGCTGAAGAGTCTTAATGGACTTTTTTGAAGAGCCTGACAATAAGGAATTGCAGTAATCCAGTCTAGAAGTAACAAATGCATGGACTAGTTTTTCTGCATCATTTTTAGACAGGATGTTCCAGATTTTTGCAATATTACGTAGGTGAAAAAAGGCGGTCCTTGAAATTTGCTTAATGTGAGAGTTTGTGAGAGTCCTTGTGGAACGCCATGACTAACTTTGGCGTGTATGGAGGACTCATTGTTAACATGTAAAAACTGAAATCGATCAGACTTATGGCCCATTTATACTCCTGCGTAGGGTCTGCATGCGTAGCTACACCATAGGCTACATGAATTTATACTTGTGTGTTGGTGTGTCCGTCATTCTACAATTACACCCCCAAACGCGGCGGTAGTGCTACATCGACCACTGTGATGACTTTTGCTGGGCAAGCAGTTTAACCTCTGGTTTAGCACTCCGCTAACGTGAATGACGGTCAAATTGTAAACGTGCGGCTGGTATAGCATTTTCAAATGTTATTGACCATGTGGATCACATTATGTGAAACAAGTCATTTCCCTCTGGTCAGATAAATTGATCCACCATGTTACAACCGCTATTTTGGCCGCTAGTAAAAGTTACTTCTAAGCACGAGGCACTTCCTGTTGGCTCGGAGGCATTGCAAGGCTACATAGCTGAGCTCTAAATCCTGACTGAAAATCCTCAAATAAACTATTGCTATGTAGAAAGTCACACAGCTGTTTGGCGACTGCTTTCTCCAGGACCTTAGAGATAAATGGAAGGTTAGATATAGGTCTATAGTTGGCTAAAACGTCTGGATCCAGGTTGGGCTTTTTCAGAAGAGGTTTAATTACAGCTACTTTAAAGTACTGTGGCACGTAGCCTGTTGATAAAGACAGATTGATCACATCCAGCAGAGAAGTTCCAACCAAGGGCAAAACTTCTTTAAGCAGCCTAGTCGGGATGGGGTCTAAGAGGCAGGTAGATGGTTTAGATGAAGAAATTATTGAAGTTAGTTGATAAAGATTGAGGGAAGCAAAGCAGTCCAAACATATAACTGGTTTTACAGCTGTTTCTAAGGTTCCTGAGTATTGAGTTAAGTCGGTGCCAGTTGAGGGCAGGTCTTGGTGGATTTTGTTTCTAATAGCTAGAATTTTATCATTAAAGAAGCTCATGAAGTCGTAACTACTGAGAGCTATGGGAATAGCTCAATAATTCAGTTCAATTCAATTCCATGTTATTTATAAAGCGCCAAATCACAACAGCAGTTATCTCAGAGTGCTTTTCATGGGAGCGCTGTGATGGTATGTGAATGCTATGTTGTTCCTATTTTCCTCTTTTAAAGATGAGCAGTGTGCTGCTCTGGCATTTCCAGACTGGTGGAACATCATTTCCTTTCAAGTTTCTGCAATCTTTGCTTTAAATTGCGAGTTTGGGGGTTATGCCACAGAGCTAACCTTCTTTATTTAGTTATCTTCTGTGTTAACAGGGCAACAGAATCAAGAGTCATTTGCAATGAACTCTCTCACAGAAGCCAACTGAACCTAACAATGAGATAAACAGTACTAAGGCTATCTTTGTCTGCGCCTACTTGAATATTAAAATCATCTACATTAATGACTTGATCTGATGATATATCAACAACAGATGATAAAGAAGTGAACACACACCCGGGTATTTCCAGGCTCAGAATGGGCCTTTGGGGGTGACTTTGCACGTCAGTAAGCGTGATCATTGCTCGTACAGTAAAGGCAATTAGTTACCTTAAGACCGAAACCTGGAGGAGTAACAAGTATAAATGACTGTATTAATAAACATTAGAACATTAAATAAAAAGTATATTGTCAGTACACTAATATATTTACAGGTTACATTCTATTTGAATAGTCAGCCAACAGTTTATTAGCTGAGACTCAACAGTTTCACAAATAAAACTGTTTTCTGATATTTTACATAACCAGTGCAGGACCTGATGTTACCGTACTCCTATGATGTAATGTGTACAATAACGAGAGCGAGACATATTTCCATGTGTCGTGGCCACTGTTTAATCCAGAACTGCCAAGTGTAGAAGAACAGAGAGCCACCCCAACAGCATCTGAGCAGAACACTGTTGCTCTCCAGTGGCACCCCCGTCATCTCGTACACCACGGCGGTTTAGCTTAGATGACGGCTAATGTTCGTGTGTTCATTATAAATTCAGCTCATAGGATAGGCTGCGTTATGTCTTACTTATTAGTATAATAATAATTCCAGCAGTTTCATTTTTGTGGGTTGTTTTCAGTCATGAACTTATTGTGCTCTACATGGTGGCTCTCATTTGTTTATGCAAAGTTCTACCTTGTCAGTAATAAAAATATGAGCACACAGAACAACAAGTTCAACATTTCAAAAGGTTGCTGTAGCACATCAGCCTTATTTTAATGGCCAGCCCCATCTAGGCTGTGATTGGTCGGTTTTCAAAAAGTGACTTGGACAAGCAATTTTCTGCACAAGGCACCATGAAAGGGGAGCTCCTCCCTGCCCTGACTCCGCCCACAGAGATCAGCAGGCAGGTGAGAATGGGAACAGGTGAGCGTAACGTATAGAGAAGAGGAGAAGTGCCGGTACGCTAAAGAGTCAAATGTAGCACAAACGGCTTTTACATTGTGATAAATCACAGGAAGTCACCTCTCCCATTAGCGCTAGCTTCATGGCGGAGCGTTCAGGTACAGTGGGGCTAACCTACTTCAGTTGACCTCTGGACTTATGTGTAATTGGTCTCTACTTCCTTGTGGTCCCTGGTGCTAATCATCTTATTTTGACCTCTGAGCCCTAATCCTTGAGACCTGACCTCTGACCTCTGGACCCCCTCAGGTCTTTACAGGGATCTTCACAGCTGAGATGGTGCTCAAACTTCTGGCCATGGATCCGTACTACTACTTCCAGGTCACGACTTCCTGTTTCTTTGTTACCAGCTGATAACGACTGACAGCTGTTCCCATGGTAACTCATGTCTGATTTTTCTTTTCCCATGGTTACAGGTGGGCTGGAACATCTTCGACAGCATCATCGTCACCATGAGTCTGGTAGAGCTGGGATTGGCTAACGTTCAGGGCTTGTCTGTGCTGCGCTCCTTCCGATTGGTCAGTGTCACTTTATAACAAACGCAATTTTTAAAAACAAGTTAGTTTACTCACCTGTCTCTTCACCTGCCTACCTGTCTCTTTACCTGGCTGTCTACCTGTCTCTTCACTTGTCTTTCTGTCTCCTCCCATGTCTGCCTGTCTCCTTCCATGTCTACCTGTCTCTTCACCCGTCTTTCTGTCTCCTCCCATGTCTACCTGTCTCTTCACCTGTCTGTCTACCTGTCTCTTCACCTGTCTTTCTGTCTCCTCCCATGTCTACCTGTCTCCTTCCATGTCTACCTGTCTCTTCACCTGTCTTTCTGTCTCCTCACCTGCCTACCTGTCTCTTCACCTGTCTTTCTGTCTCCTCCCATGTCTACCTGTCTCCTTCCATGTCTACCTGTCTCTTCACCTGTCTGTCTACCTGTCTCTTCACCCGTCTTTCTGTCTCCTCCCATGTCTACCTGTCTCCTCCCATGTCTACCTGTCTCTTCACCTGTCTGTCTACCTGTCTCTTCACCTGTCTTTCTGTCTCCTTCCATATCTACCTGTCTCCTCCCATGTCTACCTGTCTCTTCACCTGTCTGTCTACCTGTCTCTTCACCTGTCTTTCTATCTCCTCCCATGTCTACCTGTCTCCTTCCATGTCTACCTGTCTCTTCACCCGTCTTTCTGTCTCCTTCCATGTCTACCTGTCTCCTCCCATGTCTGCCTGTCTCTTTACCTGTCTTTCTGTCTCCACACATGTCTACCTGTCTCTTTACCTGTCTGTCTGCCTGTCTCCTCCCATGTCTACCTGTATCTTTACCTGTCTTTCTGTCTCCTCCCATGTCTACCTGTCTCCTTCCATGTCTACCTGTCTCTTCACCTGTCTTTCTGTCTCCTTCCATGTCTACCTGTCTCCTCCCATGTCTGCCTGTCTCTTTACCTGTCTTTCTGTCTCCTCCCATGTCTACCTGTCTCTTCACCTGTCTGTCTACCTGTCTCTTCACCTGTCTTTCTGTCTCCTTCCATGTCTACCTGTCTCCTCCCATGTCTACCTGTCTCCTTCCATGTCTACCTGTCTCTTCACCTGTCTTTCTGTCTCCTTCCATGTCTACCTGTCTCCTCCCATGTCTGCCTGTCTCTTTACCTGTCTTTCTGTCTCCACACATGTCTACCTGTCTCTTTACCTGTCTGTCTACCTGTCTCCACACATGTCTACCTGTCTCCACACATGTCTACCTGTCTCTTTACCTGTCTGTCTACCTGTCTCCTCCCATGTCTACCTGTCTCCACACATGTCTACCTGTCTCTTTACCTGTCTGTCTACCTGTCTCCTCCCATGTCTACCTGTCTCCACACATGTCTACCTGTCTCTTTACCTGTCTACCTGTCTGTTCACCTTTCTGTCCACCTGTCTCCTTACCTGTCTACCTGTCTCCTCACCTGTCTCACATCCAGATGCGAGTGTTTAAACTGGCCAAGTCGTGGCCGACCCTCAACATGTTGATAAAGATCATTGGGAACTCCGTGGGGGCTCTGGGGAACCTGACTCTGGTTCTGGCCATCATCGTCTTCATCTTCGCCGTTGTCGGCATGCAGCTGTTCGGGAAGAACTACAAAGACTGTGTCTGTCGCATTGCATTTGACTGCGAGCTTCCTCGCTGGCACATGCACGACTTTTTCCACGCCTTCCTCATCATCTTCAGGGTCCTGTGTGGAGAGTGGATCGAGACCATGTGGGACTGCATGGAGGTCTCGGGTCAGGCCATGTGTCTGATTATCTACATGATGGTTCTCGTCATCGGAAACTTGGTGGTGAGTTCCACTTTGTTTCAGCATGTCTCTAACCCTCCAGCAGGGCAGCTGGAGCTGTGGCCACAGACAGATCCAGGTCTGGGGTCAATGGCTGTCCGCTCTGGTTTAAATGAGGCTGAATGTGTTTGTGGTCTTGTTTCAGGTCTTGAATCTCTTTCTGGCCTTGCTGCTGAGCTCCTTCAGTGGGGATAATCTTGCGGCTCCAGAAGATGAAGGAGAAAACAACTTGCAGATTGCCATAAACCGGATCAGTAGAGCTCTGGCCTGGACAAAGACCTGGATCCTTCAACATATCTGCAATTTGATGGGAAAGAAAAACCCAGTCAACCCAGACCACACCGGTAGAACCAGACCTGGAACTTGAACAAATTCATCTATTTATTTCCATATTTATCTATCCACAGATTTTACACTGTTAATTCAGCATTCTCACTGTCTTTGGGTTTCAGGTTTTCATTAAATACACGGATTCTGATTTCAGACTGCTTCTCTTCTGAATGAACTTTGTGCGGCTTACTGATTTGCCATGTTTTTGAACTTCCTCGGTAGTGGTCGACAGTGAGGAAGGCGAGAGGACAACAAAGGACTTTTTGGCTTTGACCTTTTTGACCTCAGATCAGCCGGCATCAGAGGTCAAGTCCCCTGGCTGTGACCATGGCAACCTGACCAGCATCTACCACAACATTGTCTCCCTGAGGGTCCCCATCGCCAAGGCCGAGTCCGACTTTGAGACGCCTGACAATGATGATGATGACGATGAGGGCGAAGAGGACGAAGAGGACGAAGCTGAAAAGGACAAAGACAAGCACTCCCAAGTAAACACTGTTCTATTGTTTTTTTCACCTCAAACTGAACTGCAGTGCGCTGACTGGTTTCATAAATATACTGAACTCAAATTTAATTTAATAAACTTTAATAACTTAATCAGGTAATCTGACAGAGAGCTGTGGAAACAACCAGAAGCAGACAAATACAAACAGCATCAGATACGATCACAGCGTCAGTAAATATATAGTAAAAAGACATTCTTCATTCCATCCATTAATAAGTGTTGGAAGGCAGCCTGTCCCAGTATTTTTCAAAGGGCTAACCGGAGTTCAACAGGTCTGAGATCTGCCCTGGTTTGAAATGTGAAGAGATAAGGGATTCACTGCCTCTACACATTAAAATGATGATGCTACTGAGGACCAGTCCACTGTTTTATATTCTACACAGTGATGAAGAGTATTTGTGAGCATGTGTGAGACTGTTGCCACAAATTGCTGAGCTGTCAGACAGACATGTTTCAGTGTAAATTTGTTTTGACGTTTGTTTAGTGTGACGAGTCGTCGGTCTGCAGCACTGTACAGAAACTCCCTGAAGGCCAGGAGGACGAAGACGAGGAAGATCAGGATGAAAACACGCCTGAGAACTGCTGGACTGACAGTACGAACACACACACACACATCTTTCATAGTGTAGATGAAAAGGTTTGAGGAAAAGTCCAGCTGAAAACAATCAATAAAGGGCTGTGATGAGTCTCTCTCTCAGTTTCAGCGCCACCCGCTCAGTTAGTTTGTATTTTCTGCTTTCCAGCTGCAACATGCATCCTGATCTGTCAGCATCTGTTACAAGATGATAAAACAACCAATTAAACAAGAGGAATCATGAGTAATTGACTGAGTAGCCAATCAGGAGCTTCCACATGTAGGCTGTCCCTGTTAGTATCCTATAGTTTCTATCAGTAACTTTGTTTATTTGTTTAAAAGGGACAGTGCACTTAATGAACATAAGGACAATGTCCAACATGTAAATGAGCCAGATTTGGCCACACAGACTGATTTTCATCTGGAGTTCTTTGAAGAAATGATGTAAGAAATGAGCTCTTACATTTGTGTTACCAGTACGAGGGGGACACTTGGCTACCTTCAGCTCCCACAAACCTTTTTCCTTTTCACATCCAGCCAGACTGTTGTTATTATTTGTTCCATCATCATTACTGTACTAGTGACTCGCAGGCTCCCCAGCCAATCAGTGTGTAGGAAATGCTGTAGAAAGATAAAAATATCTACTTCCACTGCAGAGTCTTACTTCCGCCTCAAACAAGACAAACTGGACGTGTTGTCACAGAAAATACCTGAGAGATCTGATGTTAATGAACACGGATGCTAATGTTTTGACACTAAAGAACTTTTAACCCTTTATTCAAACACGTGATGGACTGGGGGGGCAACTGTCAACATCTTTCACCAAAGCTGTTCTAGTAGCTATTCTCTGCAGTTTAATGGCTTCACATGATCCTGCATGAACACATATTTTGTATTTAATTAGGTAGAACTGTTTAGTTAGGCTTTTATTAGGAACAGTGATTGTGACCTCCTGAGCCAACAGGAGGTCACAATCACTGTGGCTCAGGAGGCACAGCCACAGTTTTCCTGTTGAAAACTGTGGCTGCGATGTCCTGACAGCCTGAATACTTCAGCAATTATTCACCATGATGAAAAATATATAAAACTAGACCTCTAAATTTCTGGGAAACTGATCCAGTATCAGATCAGCATATGAATTAAACGAGTGGTTCTACGGCATCAGGCAGGTAGCGTCTTACGATTGGCAGATTTCCGCAGGTGAAAGGTGTAAATTGGAGCTGGTGACCCAGGTCTGCTGCTGGAAGTCTATAAAAACCTCTGTAAGTAATAAGACAGGCTGACATTTGTCTGTGTGTATATATATTTCAGAGTGTTACCAACGCTGCCCGTTCCTGGACATAGACGTGTCCCAGGGTAGATGGAAGGTCTGGTCTAACTTCAGGAGAACCTGTTTCTCCATCGTAGAACACAACTACTTTGAGACCTTCATCATTTTCATGATCCTGATGAGCAGTGGAGCTCTGGTAAACATTATTATACATTATTATACAATATCTGATTATTGATTAATATTGATAGCTTTCCCATTTCTTTCCTTTTGCCCTTTTTTGTACTTTTTGCTGTAAAGCATGTTGGCATATTTGTTTTTAAAACCCTCCGTAAGTCTGACTGCTGCGCTGTCCTCCTGGATGTTGGTTGGTCTGTTTGATGTGATCATGTGACTGACCGGGTCAGATCTGATTGACAGGAATGCGTGCGGTGTGAGTACTAACCTGTGGAGACAACATGGCCGACAGCACAGCACTGATACACTGATCTCAGGGCTTTTTTTAATGGCTGACCCTCTGACTACTAACATGGCCACCACATGTTACACAGGTGAGTTATCTTTCACTAACATTTAACACTATGGCAACACTTATCAACTCTTATAAAAAAAAACGTGAAATCATGATGAATAATAATGACACAGTGAACACAGAACATAAAATAACACAGCACAGCATACAATAACACAACACAACATAAAATAACACAACACAACATAAAATAACACAACACAGCATACAATAACACAACACAACATAAAATAACACAACACAACATAAAATAACACAACACAGCATAAAATAACACAACACAGCATAAAATAACACAACACAGCATAAAATAACACAACATAACATAAAATAACACAACATAAAATAACACAACACAACATAAAATAACACAACACTGCATACAATAACACAACACTGCATAAAATAACACAACACAGCCTGAAATAACACAACACAGCATAAAATAACACAACACAACATAAAATAACACAACACAACATAAAATAACACAACACAGCCTGAAATAACACAACACTGCATACAATAACACAACACAGCATAAAATAACACAACACAGCATGAAATAACACAACACAACATAAAATAACACAACACAACATAAAATAACACAACACTGCATACAATAACACAACACTGCATAAAATAACACAACACAGCCTGAAATAACACAACACAGCATAAAATAACACAACACAACATAAAATAACATAACACAGCATGAAATAACACAACACAACATAAAATAACACAACACAGCATAAAATAACACAACACAGCATGAAATAACACAACACAGCATAAAATAACACAACACAGCATGAAATAACACAACACAGCATGAAATAACACAACACAGCATGAAATAACACAACACAACATAAAATAACACAACATAAAATAACACAACACAGCATGAAATAACACAACACAGCATGAAATAACACAACATAAAATAACACAACACAGCATGAAATAACACAACACAGCATGAAATAACACAACACAACATAAAATAACACAACACAGCATGAAATAACACAACACAACATGAAATAACACAACACAGCATAAAATAACACAACACAGCCTGAAATAACACAACACAACATAAAATAACACAACACAGCATAAAATAACACAACACAACATGAAATAACACAACATAAAATAACACAACACAGCATGAAATAACACAACACAGCATGAAATAACACAACACAACATAAAATAACACAACACAGCCTGAAATAACACAACACAACATAAAATAACACAACACAGCATAAAATAACACAACACAACATGAAATAACACAACATGAAATAACACAACATAAAATAACCCAGCACTCATTTCCAGAGTTAATAATGAACAACGCTCTGTGTGGTCTGGAGGACGTTTGTGTTTGTGATCAATAGAAGAAGTGAGTTCATGTGAAAACTGGTGCTTTGAATTCAGACGTTATCAGAACCGTCTGCTCCGTTTGCTTGTAAAGTGAGTTGACATGTGACGTACGTCACACCTGTCCAGGTGGTAACATCAGTCTGTATGTGAACAGGCATTTGAGGACATCTACCTGGAGCAACGTCGGGTCATAAAGACGGTCCTGGAGTACGCAGACCAGGTGTTCACCTATGTGTTCGTGGTGGAGATGGTTCTCAAGTGGGTCGCCTATGGATTCAAAACTTACTTCACCAACGCTTGGTGCTGGCTCGACTTCCTCATTGTAGACGTAAGAACAAAACGCCTGCCGGAGCGGGTAACCATGGCGATAGTGCTGATATTTGGGTGTACTAACTGATCACAGTAAAACATGGAGTAGTGACCTGCGATACGATGTCATCACCAGATGTGCTATGTCTTCCAGGTGTCTCTGGTGTCTCTGACTGCAAACATCTTGGGATACTCTGAGCTGGGAGCAATCAAGTCTTTGAGGACTCTGAGAGCTCTGAGGCCCCTGAGGGCCCTGTCTCGCTTCGAGGGCATGAGGGTGAGACAGGCACTTATTAACACTGACACACAGACAGACAGGTTAGCAGGTAACAGGTCTCTCTGTCACCAGATGTTGTTGATCTCAGAGTGTGTTGACTCTCTTCTGTTAAGCCATCACAGACCCAGAAGCTTCCACTGATCCCACACTCATGTTTGTTGTTTGCTGAAATCTGGGTGTTAGCAGGTTAATCATTACACACCATGGAACATCTGGTGTCCTGTCTGGCTTCCTGCACCTTTGCAACATTTCAAAATCTACATCTTTTCTGTCTGCGATGAACATGGAAAACGTCATCCATGTTTTTATGACTTTATTTCGATGTAACTTGCTATTTCCTGTCTGAGTCAATATAACCAGGAGATCAGGCAAACAAGCTCCTTTTCTTCATCTTTCAATGCTTTCTTTTCATTTTGCATGCTCTTGAACTGTTTTCTTCTGTGTTGCAGTCAGAGCCCCTCTGACTGTTGTGTGTTCTCACTATATTTGGTACAGACACAATATCTCTTGTTTTTAAATCAGACCTGATAATAAATAGGACCTGCCATGTTAATTCTTTAGCACCAAAACACCTAAAGCAAAATTCTTAAACCTGTTTGGCAATAAAGCTGATTCTGATGAAAAACAATAACTGGACTGTTCTCCATATTATTATATCTAGTGTGTTTGATGTCATGTCACCTGGAGAGCCAGGCGTGGTGGTAAACTTGATGGTCCTACTCTCTACTTCAGAATGCCCGGTAGACCTGTGAGGAAGATTGACCAGAAATAATAATTTTAGTTAGTTGACATTTTTATATGCTGCGATGGACTGGCGACCTGTACAGGGTGTACCCCGCCTTTCACCCGTTGTAGCTGGGATTGGCTGCAGCCCCCCACAGCCCTGTATGCAGGATAAGTGGTTGACGATGGATGGATGGACATTTTTATATGTTGGGTGTTCCCAGCAGTGAATAACTGTTCATTTATAGTTGATGTAGGCCTAGGCTTACCAGCATTGTCAGGTTCTTGGATGATACCAAAGATGCAAAGAGGTGGAGGCTGATGGACCTGCTATCAAATAATAACAAAATTATTCTTAGCATCAAATGTGAGGGATCTTATTATGGCAGACTATCTCCAAGAGTTTGATGGCGTCCCCTTTTAAAAAGTGACTTTGGGCTCTGGTTGCAGAGCAGTTAAAGCATTTAAAACACATTTTATAAATAAAGTTATTGTTAGTCATTATTCCTCCCTGTGTCCCTGTCTGTCTGTCTGCAGGTGGTGGTGAACGCCCTGGTCGGAGCAATCCCATCCATCTTTAATGTGCTGCTGGTGTGTCTGATCTTCTGGCTGATCTTCAGCATCATGGGAGTCAATCTGTTTGCAGGAAAGTTTTATTACTGTTTTAATGAGACGTCTGAGGAAATGTTCAGTTCTGATGACATCAACAATAAGACTGAGTGTTTAGCTCTGATGGAGGCAAACTACACTGAGGTCCGCTGGAAGAACCTGAAGGTCAACTTTGACAACGTGGGCATGGGCTACCTGTCGCTGCTGCAAGTGGTGAGTCTCAACACTCAGCGGATGTGTCTTATATACACCAGTGATTTTGTCTGATATATAAAGAAATTTAATGATGTGACAGCTTATAGTAACAAAATAAGCACTTCAACACTTCATTTAAGAAGCAATAATATCAACATTAGTAGACCACAAATGCTAAACGTGTTTCTAAAACTGAACAGAAGAGTTTCTGTGAATCTCAGCTGAAAAGGTTTGTAAGAATGAAACCAGTTTGAATATAAGAATTGTACTGCAGTCTGAAAACAGTTCATCTGAGCTGAAGTCCTTTTCATTGAAAGGCTCTGTGCTGCTTCGCTGCCACTGTTGGATTCGATTTTTTTAAAAACAGCTACTATATGCTCATAACGGGACATTTTAGATTCAGATGCCTTTATTGAAACTCATGTTAATGAGTTGTCTCTTTCAGGCCACATTTAAAGGCTGGATGGACATTATGTACGCAGCAGTGGACTCCAGAGAGGTCAGTACACCAACTGTTGGACCTGATACTAACACTGGAACTGCTAGTCAGGTCAGGTTGTATTTATTTAGCCCAATGTCATAATTGTGCAAGCAGGAAAGAGAAAAAGAAAGAATATAATGTAAGAAGACCCGAATGCAGAGCCAGGAAGTTTAGATTTACTGCATAAAATACAAAAGGCAGGGTTCAACAGGATGGTGAGGCAGGCAAGGGCAAAACTTGGTAAAAGGCAGTCCAAACAAATCCATCACGGAGCCGGCAAGATTAAAAATTCCAAAAATAGGCAAGGTCCAGGAAAACTAAAGATCCAAAAACCACCAGGAGAACTAAGGAAAAGGCTGGAATGCCTGACAGTACAAAGACGAAGTGGTACTGAAAGAGAGATGGGGAAACCACAGGGGCCAAGGTTTGGATTTTTCATTAGTTTTTATTTTGTTTTGACTTCTTGTTTTCAATTTCACTTTAGCTTTAATTAGTATTTGGCGTGGATTTGACAGTTTAGTTTTTATTTTTTGAAAATGCTTCGTTTTAGTTTAGTTTTTCTTAGTTTCAGTGTTAGTCTTTGTTGCTGCATGATGCCAAGCTCAGTTCAGTTTAGTTCAGTCTAGTTTAGTGTTTTTCACCAAACATTAAAATAAAGAACAGGCCCCTAGCACCCTGAAAGCAAGTAAGCTATGACTGGAAAGCAGTTATATTAAAATCTACACCTTTATTAATCAAAAACTAGGTGTTAAAACAATGTGAAGCACAAAGAGACAGTTTGGCACAAACCAGCTGACATGCAGTAAATATATTGACCAGTAGCCATGTTAACCCAGCACAAGGAGAGCTCAGTGGGCAAGTTTATCCCACATGCAGGATGAGCTCTAAGCCAGACCATCAGAACAGAGCATGACAAAGAAAACCACTGAGACAGTGACTCACTACTTGCAACCCAAACTAAACTAAACACAGCTGTTTCATTCATATTATTTTGTATGTATAAAATAACATAGAAAACATGTTCACATCCCATTAACTACCTGCCGATCCCTACCTGGGGCTCCCCGGCTAAGTTAGCCTCCCCCTAACATTACATGGGGCTCTCCTCGTAACAGCCGTTGCCACCGGCTACACAGGACTTGTAACGCCTAATAATGAATTTAAACAGGCGAGAGTTATCCCTTTCTATAAAAAAGGAAGTAAGGTTTGTAATGGGAATTCCAAACATATTGCATGTAACCTTGGACTCAGGAAAACTCATCTGTGCTGTGTAAACGTAACAATCAAAATATCACTGTTCTTTGTGCTATCCAGAGTTCAGGGACGACGTGTCTCTGTGGGATGATATGATTGACCCTAAAGCTGGATAAATAACAGGCTCACTGAGCTCTCCTCACTCATTCCAGCATACATGTACACGGCGTATGTGTGTTGCTGTGAGTCCTTCTGAAGAAGACTTGAATAAAACTCACAGAAAGACAAGTGTTTGGCTGAGATGTTTATTTGAAAACTCAAATTGCCATCACAGGTTTATCAAGGTAATGATCTGCCCATATCGATCCTGTGGGCGCTATCTAAGGTAAAAGAGTCCAAAGAAGGTTAAAGTCAAGGGCAACTGGTCTTGGTTGATACTAGAAGACGTTTCATCCGTCATCCAAGCGACAGGTCTGACAGACAGGTAGGGAAACTCAGCTATTTAACCTCAGTGGGGTCGTTTGCTGGTCGTTTGGATTGTCGATACCGCTGGTTCGTTAGTGTTCCTGGCTATTGTAACAGTTGTTATGGTCGTTAGGACTCAAGGCCAAGTGTGAACCTAGTCCTAACGACCATAATGACTGTCGTTACAATAGCCAGGAAAACTAACAACCCCACTGAGGTTAAATACCTGAGTTTCCCTACCAGTCAGTCAGAATTGAAAAAGCCCTTTGGATGAGGGACTAAACGTCTTCTATTATCTTCTTTTCTAGTATATATTTACGTTATGAAATCTGTGTGCTCATGTGACCGTTTTTATATGCAGATGATTCTGCACTATTGGTATCACACAAGGACAACTCAGAGGTCGAAAAAATCCTGAGTTTTGAATTATTTCATGTTTTATCATCTTGGTAAGACAGAGGCCATACTCTTTGGATCAAAGTTAAAGGTAGGGTAGGCAAGTTGCTTCTAAAACACTTTTTGTCATATTTGTTGAAACTGTCTATATACACCAATGCATATTAAAAAGTTAGGTGCTCTGAAAAAGAGAGTATAAACATCAGCAGTCTGTAGTCCTCTCAGGGCAGCAGTAAACACAGCCACTCCTTCCATTCGGACCGAATGCAATGATTGGCTGGCCGACTGTCACTCTCCCTCGCTGCTACATGAGCTGCCCCGATGCGCGCACCCGGTCAGCTCGCTCAGACCTGACAAGCGAAGCGGTCAGACCGGTGGGTGATACCTGCGTGGCTTTTCAACGATAGTGACAACTGAGGAACAGCGAGGGGCTGACACAGCGTGGGGGCTTTATTTCTGCTGGACAGGTAATCTGGGTTTTATCATTTTGATGGTAATTTGTTACTTTCATCGCTAGCAAACGTAGCTACTTACGCATAGAGCTAACGGTAGCTACCTATATAGCATAGAGCTAACTGTTGCTACGAGTGCAGGCTGGTGTAGGAGCCAGAGTAGAGACGATGAATTATATCCAGCTGTAGGTGAGCTGGAAAACAGCAGCGCCAGCTGTTTAACATGTCTAACATGAGGTAAGACAATGTAAGTGTAGACTGCGGCGGTTTAGTTATTCACCATGTAGGTTTATTGTTATACTATGTTTACATCTAACCTTACGTTGTTATCTTTACAGCTTGTATCTAATCTGTTTGTGTGATTATCTTGTGTCTGCAGTTGATGTTTGACTGAATGTTACTTTTACAAATATGGTGATGTAGCTGTGTGTTTGTAGTTATGAGACATTTCAACGTTAGTGTACATAAACAGTGACGACTAAAGGTCCCCAAGTATCTGAGTTTCTGGTATATAAGCTACCTATAATACAGTTTGACATTGTTCATCGCTAAACCTACTGTGTGAAAACCTTTTGTAATGCTGCTGTTACTTGTTGATGTCATTACTTATTTTACCAGAAGTAAAAAAAAGTCCTGTATGTTTTATTTCCACTGTGCCCTCAGGTCACCTGCAGATGTGGAGTCTGTCATAGCCCTGTGCTTCTCACCAGTATACGCTGAAAGGACCATGCTGCCAGGAGAAAAGCTGATGACACAGTTCAGTATGTTGCATTATGAGTACTCCTCTGCATTTTACTCAATACATTTATAAGTGATGAGTCAAAAATATTAAACAGTATGAGGAATACAGATAAATGGTGTTGATTTATTGTTTTGATTGCATTTTATGTAGAAATGCTAACTGCTAGAGAATAATGTCAGGTATTACAAACTTTTCACTAAGTTGATCCTCCTTTTTGTATTATCAGGTAAAGCAAGGTGTACAACAAAAAGACATCCAGAGTGCCATCCTCTTCCTTTTCCTCCTCCTCCTCCTCCGACAGTTGCCTACTACTGAGGAGATGCCTAGAAGCAGAACCAGGAGACCTGATGATCCCTGTCAACATGGGGTTCAGTCAGGTGTCCCTGCCCCAACTGTGTTACTAGATACAGCAAAATATAAATCAAAAAGTAATATGGTTCTTTTTGAAATGTGGTAACTCATGTCAGAGAGGTGATTGTGATATATTTAATCATCTCCACAGCAGTGATATGATGCTACATGCAGGTCTGAACTGTCTTCATAATCAGTCAGGACACCTGTGGACACCTCGTCGATTCCTGTATATTCATTTTTAATGATGTTTAAAATCTATTTGTGATACAGGTTGTAGTTTTAGTAGTATTTAATAACAATAAACAAGTGTTATACCACATTTTGATGTCATTATTGGAGACATAAGACAAAAATAGTTGCGTGTTTGTTTATGCTGCAAGTGTAAAGAAAAGGCATTTATCATTTTCAGTGTTTATTTTAAAAAGAATGAAAATATTATCCAGAACAGGGAAACATACTTTGTATTTTCTCTATCCTCCTGGGAATAAAACTAACAATGTACAGGTATTCATCCATACAGAGGGAATTATTTGTGTAGCAGTCAGTGACATTACATCTTGCTAAGATTAAACCTCTGTATTGTCCTAATGGATCAGGAGAACAGCTGCATATCTTCTAGAAACATCACGACTCTTAAGTTCTCCACACTGCCACACTACAAACTGTCTGTATGCTGCCTGACTGAGCTGTCTGTTACTCTGTCCTGGGTCTGAAGATCAGCCATGTGTGGTGCATGGAAGCACTGTAGTCTGGATGTTGTCCACAGTCCTCAGATTCTGGTCTGTAAAGGAATATGTGGTTGTTAGAACTCCAAATGGGAAAGATCTGTGTAACTGGACAGAACATTGATCAACATGATCAGATATTTTTATTGAACAGGGGCTTGTTGTTCTCTAACAGGACTTCTGAGTCCACATTACACACCAGGTCATGTACATGACACAGATGAGCCCAGCTGTAGTTTTTTTACACCCAAAGGGCTGAGGGGGAAACACCAGAGTAACTTTGAGACAAGCACACTGGGAGATAACAGACTAATATTAAAATATATATATACCTGTTCATATGCCGTTGTTGGAGTGTGAAGCTCGACGCAGGTTTGTGCTGCTCGGCTTGCACCTCGTCCTCCCCGTCCTGCCTCTCCTTCCTCGGACCCTGGCAGCCCTCCCTCCTCTGCTTTGCCTCGACCCCGGCCCGGTCCTGTCGTCCTGTCCCGGTCTGTGCTTGGCTCTGGAGTGCAGTCCTCATCAGAGACAATAATTCTGTCACAGTGGAAGCTCTAACATGCAAAACAACGAACATGTTACGAGTCTAACACGAAATTCATGTTCGTGTGGTGTAACTGATGGAAACGGGAAAATGTGCATCAGCCTGTTTTTAGCTTTGCCCAATGTTACCACAGCTGTTAGCACAGCTACCTGTTAGCACAGCTACCTGTTAGCACAGCTACCTGTTGCTAACAGTTAGCTAACCAGCTCGTTACTGAATCAAAGTCAGACTTTTAAACCTATCCAATATAAACATGCTAGCTCGATAGTGAGAACTAACAGCCGCGTTAGTTGTTTATTTTCATAACGATAAAGTCAAATGTTTTCTTACCCCTGATGTGAGCCGCTGCATCGCTGCTCTCCGCTCATCACACTGTGCTCGTTCTCCAGCACTCCGTAACGCGCGTTCACGTGTTTTGGGGGGCGTGGCTTTGGAAGGAGCCCAGAAGGGAGGGGGTGGGAGTTTCTCTGTTCGATACTTTCAAAATCTGGCCGTTTGAGCTAGTTTCTCAAACTTACCTACCCTGCCTTTAAAGCTAAAGAAGGCTACAGATTTTAGGAATGTGGTGGGAGACACTCAGATCACAACCAAGGAATGAGTCAATTACTTAGGCTGTGTCTGGCTCTGATGGTGCTCACTAAAGTCAACCAAAGAATCACATTTATGGATCTCATATTTTTTAATAGAACAGCACTAGAGACATTAGCAAAGGCTTTATTCAGTGTCATTTTGATTATGCATGCCTCTCCTGGTATACAAGTGCAGCTATGATCCTTAAAAAGAAGCTGCAGACAACCCAAAATAAATCAGAGCGATCTTCCATCTAGGACACATCTTCTTCCCGTTCATTTCATCAGCCTTAAATGGCTGAGGGTAGAAGAGCAAGTTTCACAAATTAAAATGGGTCTAACTCACAGGATTGTTCACAGTGATGCTCCAAAGTAACTGTACAACTACTTCACCGAAACTAGGGAATACCTGAACTAGTTAGCTTTAAGTCCTCACTAAAAAAATGGCTGATCGCCCTTATAATAATAATAATAATTATAATAATCAATAGCATGAAATATTGTCAAAATGCTGTTTAAATTTTGCATTGTACAGGCCTCTTCAATTCAAGTAACATTTAGTGAACGTCCTTATATTGTATTGTAATGTGACAGAAATTGTTGAATTGTATATCGGATGAGAGATTGTTTTGTTTGCCTCGCAACAATGCTGTTGGAATTTGTTTTTGGTACAGTATGTTGTTTAAGCTCTACATCACGTACATGCAATACAAACAACAAATAAACAATACATTTCACTACTATGTAACAATGCAAAAGCAGTTGGTAAATGGTCATCCTGTGTAGTGTATGAGGGGAAAACTAAATGGAGGAGTTCAAACCAGTGACCAGTAGCGCTTCCCTGGGAGAAGGAGCTGGTGGCGAGCAGGATGTGAGGGGTCGGAGATGATTGTCTTTGCTTACAGTTTGATATGTATAGAGGGAATCAACTGAGGGGAGTGGTTTGCCTATGATCTTGCATGCTTTGTTGAAAGTGGTGTTTTCTTTGTTTGGCTGTGCCTGCTACCATACCATACTGTGATCACTGATTCAATTCAATTTTTTTATATAGCACCAAATCACAACAACAGTTTTCCCAGAGTGCTTTTCATAAAAGGGCAGGTCTAGACCGTACTGTGATGATATTTACAGAAACCCACCAAGAGCAGCACTAGGTGACAGAGGCAAGGAAGAACTTCCTTTAAGAGGCAGAAACCTCGAGGAGAACCATGGCTCAGGGTGGGGGGGCATCTGCCTCCACCAGGATAATGATGAGATAATGGACTCAATGATATCAAAGTAGAACAGATCAAGCAGTTGATGCTTGATCTGGTATTTTTTATGTGTTCAGTGTTAGTTGTCCACTTCACATTATTGCTAATGTTTGTTCCTAGGAATTTAAAGGAGTCAGTGGAGTGCCATTTATTTGTGTGGTTGTTTTGGGAAATGGGCTATGTCTGAAGTCAATAATGAGTTCCTGGGTTTGGTTGTGTTAATCTGGAGGTCATTGTTTGAACACCAAGTGAAAGCCGTCCACCTCCATGCAATGCTGGGTTTCATCATTTTCAGAGATGAGGCCTACAATGGTTGTGTTGTCCACATAATTTATTGTTCTCACTGAAGTGTGTGTGGATGTAAAGTGTGCAGTGTAAAGGGAGAAGAGCCAAGGGGAGAGAACACAGTCCTGAAGAGCACCTGTACTCGGGGTGAGAGGATGTTTTTAATTGTGCAGGGCAACATTTATTTTTAAACGCGATTAATCGCATTGTTACACGCAAAATTGAATAATGAGGTTATTGCACACTTTTGATTTACTGCTATACCTGCCTGTTCTCGTGCTACGCACTTTGGAAAAGTCGTGTCTATTGTACGCAAAACGCTGATTTTGCTTGGATAGTGGACGCCCTCATGTACGTGTGTATGTGGAGTTGACAGACCGCCCAAGGCAACTTCCCTAACCTCAGCCATGGCATTAGTTAGTGCCTAAACCTAAGTTAGTAAATACATGCGTGTCGACCGGCTAACCCTACAGCTGTAGCAGCAGGGCAGGGTTAGCCTCCTTTTTGCGTACTATAGATGTGGCTTTTCCAAACTTGTACTTGGACTAATAGCGTTACTGTTGACAGTGATGCCGGTCCTATCATTAGTACTGTTCCAGATACTCGTGCTGATAGCGGTACAGATCATTGTTAACATTAATCTAAACCACAGTAAAAAATCAGACCTACATTGGTGATCTAAGGACAGAGGGTGTTGTCGGTTGTGCATAGGTGTGCTTTAAATTGGGGTGTGTGTGTGTGTGTGTGTGTGTTGGTGTGTAGGTGGAGTCCCAGCCGGAGTATGAGGTCAATCTGTACATGTACCTTTACTTTGTCTGCTTCATCATCTTCGGCTCCTTCTTCACCCTCAACCTCTTCATCGGAGTCATCATCGACAACTTCAACCAGCAGAAAGCCAAGATATGTTTCTACTCACTGACGGACAGACGGACTCTGGACTCACCTCTGTTCACATCTGAAGTCTTTTGACTTCAGCTTGGTCTAGCTTCAGTTGTGATAATAAATCGTTACCTATTCTCTCTGTCAGGGAGTTAACTCTGCTCTTTTGTCTTTACTTGGGAGGAACCGATATTTTCATGACAGAAGAACAGAAGAAATACTACAATGCCATGAAGAAACTGGGCTCCAAGAAACCTCAGAAACCTGTTCCACGACCTGAGGTCAGTTCTTACTTCATGTCTGACTTAGACACTAAATACAGGTGTGAAAAGTCCAGGTGAGACCAGGATTGAAACTTGTTTGATGAAGTTTTCAGCTAATGTCATCTGTTTCTCCTCTTTCTGTTTCCCCAGAATAAGTTCCAGGGTCTGGTCTTTGACCTGGTGACCCAACAGTTTTTCGACATCTTCATTATGGTGTTGATCTGCCTCAACATGGTGACCATGATGGTGGAGACGGATGATCAGAGCGAGGAGATGGAAAACATCTTGTACTGGGCCAACCTCGTCTTCATCATCATCTTCACCTCAGAGTGCGCTCTGAAGATCATCGCTCTCCGGCACCACTACTTTGCTGTCGGATGGAATATCTTCGACTTCGTGGTCGTCATTCTGTCCATCGTAGGTGGGTCGGTGACAGTGTTGGGCAGTTACGCGTTACTGTAATATTATAACTTTTCCCAGTAACTAGTAGTGTAACTAATTACTTTTCCAAAACAGTAACATTACAGTTACTAATCCAAGTAACACTGCATTACTGAATGCACCATCCTTGACTTGAATGCATGACTGTGCAGAAGGTCAGCGGGACTGGACTCTGTAGTTCATGTCCACTGATTTCCAAAAGTAAAGGAAGCACGGAGAGCGAGGGAGAGAGGTGTTCGTTCCACAGCTGTAAGTATCTGCTGCCATTATTGTGTCACAGTTTAAGATGCAAAGAACATTGTCGTCTATTGTAAAATCTCTGCGATCAGTGAAAAACTTTACAGCACAAACATTTCTACATCTGATTTATTGAAGCATCTGCAGAAGCAGCAACATGAAACTTACAGAAAGAAACTCCAGCAGCTGCTGTCACTGATGGTTTGACTCGTTGTGAGAGAGTGGCGTTAACGTAAGGTTTTGTAAAAATACTCAATACTGCTCTTATAAACAGGCTGCAGAACAACAGCGTTTTCAAAAAGTCTGGATTTACTTGCTTTATTATTTTATTTCAGCCGCTGGCATAAAGAAACATTAAGTCTATGTGTTTTGTAAAACTTATGAATACAATATTAGGTGGAAAGTCTCATGCAAAGTTGTTCCTGCAAACCCTGCTCGATTTTTACCAGTTGCTGGATCACATGATGCTGAGCCGTCCACAAACAACTCCATTGTCTGCATTGTCACAAATTGCATGTCTGCATTTGTTAGAGGTGTCTGCCATTGGGGAGCAGGCTTCTGGGTGGTCCGTGTATCATCCGATCATTCAATTATTCCATTTAATCTGGCAAACCAAAAAACGAAAAAACGAATCACTATTTAGTTTTTCTGTTTTTCTGAATGAACCAAATATTAAAACAGACGTTTGTTTTCTTCATTTAATAAACCAGGAAACCAAAATGAAATAATGGGTCGATTTTACGTTGTCTCTATCTTTTCTTTATTTGTTTTCTCATTTTCCATTTCTGGTTTGCACATAAGCGCAGTGGATAATCTGTGGATAAAGCGTGGAACAAGCCTCCGCAGCAGCGCCCCTCAGTGGAAAGACTGAATGGCTGCAGCTTGGACCCTCTCGTCTCTGCTCTCCCGCCTGGTGCCATCCGCGAGCTTCTATGTTGCAAAAAAAGCTTGCGTCTGGTTCAATCTACCTGGTAGGCAATTATAGTGTTTTTGAACTGAACTGTAACGGCAATAAAGCGAATGAATAAAATACTTAATAAAATATTTGTCAATAAGATAAATGCAGATTATCTGAAAAAAATAGTTGCTTAAAAACACGTCCAAAAGATCACCAAATACAGACGGTAGACAGTCTAGAGGCGAGGGCAGCTATAACGTGACACACCTGCTTAGGAGGAAAGCCTCTGCCAAATGAGAAGCCTGACCGCCACACAGACACCTGTCCTCTGTGTCTCTGTCCTCATCGCTCAGAGACACTCTGCTCTGTTTGACCGTCTCTCTGCTCCAGGATGCTTCATTCCCTCTGAAGCCACTGTGAGCTGCACTTTATCAGAGGTGCTGAAGTTAACATTTATGTACAGACGACCACGGGAGAGGGAGAAAAAAATCGAGTTAGTAACATGCATTAATGGGATGAGGTTGAACTCAGAGAGAAGAGAGAAGAGGAGAGAGGAGCTCAGTGCATCATGGGAAATCCCCAGCAGTCTAGCCTATAGCAGCATAACTAAGGGATGGTTCAGGACTCACCTGAGCCAGCCCTAACTATAAGCTTTATCAAAAGGAAAGTCTTAAGCCTACTCTTAAATGTAGAGACGGTGTCTGCCTCCCGAACCCAAACTGGAACCTGGTTCCACAGGAGAGGAGCCTGATAGCTGAACGCTCTGGCTCCCATTCTACTTTTGGAGACTCTAGGAACCACAAGTAACCCTGCATTCTGGGAGCGCAGTGCTCTGGTGGGGTAGTAAGGTACTATGAGCTCTTTAAGATAAGATGGTGCCTGACCATTAAGTGCTTCCCCCTCCTGTCCTCCCCCCCCTCACCCTCACTTCCTGCGGGTGTTGCTGGCTCTGGAGCTGTGGAGTCTGGATCTGTGGTTGGGAGTCTCCTGCTGCCCCGTGTTCCTGCTCGACGCCTCTGCTGCAGTTGCAACTGCTATTACTAGTCCTATTGCTATTATTACTGTTATAATTAATATCACTAAACATTGCTACAAATATCTGTACCATTTTTCATTCAGTCTATAGCACCATCACCTTTACTGTCTGTACCTCTGTGTGTATACTGTGTAGGTTGCCTCCCTCTGCTCTCTCTCTCCTGCTCTCTCTCTCTCTTCTCTTGCTCTCTCCTCTCTCTCTCCCCTCACCCCAACCGGTCGAGGCAGATGGCCCCCCACCCTGAGCCATGGTTCTGCTCTCGAGGTTTCTGCCTCTTAAAGGAAGTTTTTCCTTGCCTGTGTCGCCTAGTGCTGCTCTTGGTGGGAATTGTTGGGCTTCTGTAAATAACTTCAGAGTTCGGTCTAGACCTGCTCTTTATGAAAAGCGCTGTGAGATAACTGTTGTTGTGATTTGGCGCTATATAAATAAAATTGAATTGAATTGAATTGAATGTAGATGTGTGTGGGCTCGTGAGATTTATGTCTGATCACAAGTGTTTCAGTTTTCTACCTCCGCTCGTATGTGTGTCCGAGTTAGGTACCAGTTCGGTCCCAGACGGGCTCCTTGTCTGTCAGAACATATAAAGGGGAGAACCATCAGCAGAACAGTAACACAGGGTAATGCACAGCGGAGGGGCAGGTAGATTTAAAATGATTAACATTAAAATAATTATGACTTCATTCTGATAAGATTATGATCTTATTCTCATAATAGCCTGTTATATCTCCAAATATTTTTCTGCTAATGTCAGAGGACGTACATAGTTTCTAAGTTTCAAAATAAAAGCTCTCATCGGTTCACTATTTATACCTTGCAGGCTACTTTGGTGTTTTTGAACTGAATAGTCCGACAGCAGCGTCAATCATGCGCTTCAATAAAGCTGTTAATCAAGAGAAGAAGCAGCAGAAAGAGAAAAAGTCGGATTCGCGGGCAAGTTCAGTTTGTTGCAATGAATTGAAACGTAAACTTTTTTAAAGGGTGAAATAGGATGAATCTGTGTTCCCACTAAAGACGCTATGCGCATTTACGCACGAGGTCCAGAAGCATAACGTCATTAATCACATGTATTTCCCGACACTCCGACAGGATCAGTCAGGATGAACCGACAGCAGCCTCTCTGATCATGAAATTGGTTAAAACACAAAGCCTATATAAATTTATTTACGCGTGATCCATCAGGGGAGGTGCCATCTTGTTAAGAGGGGCCGAGCTCCCAGTTGCACCCTGCCTACAATCTCGACCACCGGATTCCAGCAACAGGAAATAACGTTACTCTTTTACTCATGGATTTGTTTTTCCAGTGTTGAAATGTTTCTTGGTGTTGGTGAATTATAAAAACATCACTTAATTTCTGATTAAAATGAGTTGTAATGTGCGTTACTGAGATTGTAAAGGGTAAAATATTGACCAGACAGAGTTTTTATTTTGCTACGTTGTGGGTGGCACCAGAGTAGAGGGCATGAGACGGGAGGCTCCAGGATGCAGCCGTACAGTTGGCTCTATAGGCTACAGCTACGGGACACTGCTTCCTAAGCTTGTTCCAGGTGGGTTGGTTATCCACTGCACATGCGCAAAAACAGAATTGACCGCACCGCGGGCAATGAGAAAACAAATAAAGAAAATATAAAAAAGGTAAATTCGACCCATTATTTCGTTTTGGTTTCCTTGTTTATTATATTTCCCATTTCAAGCTGAAAGCAGGAAAAACAGACGTCAATTTTCATATTTGGTTCATACAGAAAAAGGAAATATTGATTTTTTTTTGGTTTGCCAGATTAAATGGAATAATTGAATGATCAGATGATACACGGACCCTTCTGTTATCACTGCAACAGAATCATGCGGCTGCCCTTCAGGAGACGGGAGGAAGGTAGCGGGGTTTAGTACAGTCCATGTCTTAACAGTGATGTTAGACATATCCAACAACACAGTGTTGTATCTCAGCCACCTGGCTGTGGAAAGATGAGATGTTTTTCATTCAAGCTAAATCATTGATTCTGCATGTAGAGCCAACAAAGTCAAATCTGAATCGTCCTCAACGTCACCTGATGCTACAGCTGCTTTTTCCGCTGCTGCCACAGCTCTCAGGCAGTGAGGCTTCCCTGCTGCAACACATTCCAGTTTGGATGAAAAACAGGCTACAGGTCTCAGTCATCCCCTGTGGTCAGCACTGAAGTCATGCACCCCTCCTCTGTCAACGGTCAAGTAAAATGTTTGTTACAGTCTGGTAGACCGAGGGTCGGTGGACATTAAAGAGCCAGCTTTAAAGTCCCCCTCCAGTGTATTTTGACATTTCTATGATATTTCATATTTTTCTGAGTCACTTCCTCACAATGTTGATTAACCACATAGTTCGCCAAATATTTTTTGACAAATAGCTTAATTTTGTGCTCAAAGCTGCAAAAGTTGCTTAGTTGTTAAAACGGGGTGGTGACGCATGACTATAGTAAATTCCATAAGTCATACGTCATTCTCCAAGCTCGCGCAGGCGCACTGTCACGCCTCATTAAAAAACCGTCACGTCTCCTGAAGTCAGAGCATCAAACCGGTAAACATTGTTGTGAGCTAGCTAACCAATTTATCATGTCATTTACAAAAACGCGTCGCACTTTCACCTGCCACCGTCTGATATACAGTCTGCAACATGCATTTTACTGACGGCCGTTTTACCAATGCATCGGCAGAGGCCCCCCCACCTCCGCGGTAAAGTAAGCGCACCATAAAAAGTAGTGGGAGTTATCGTGTGCAGCTCGTGACAGGACCATCGACTGTGTGACTGACAACAGCTGATACGCCACATTAGTTCCTATCATGGGTCAGTAACTGCTGCTCCTGCCAGACAGTAAAGTGGACTAAACTTTACAGTGTAGTCATGTTAGCGCAGCATATCGTTAGTTATCGTAACACTCGAGCCGGTCAGTTTTTGGTTGCCATGGTAATGTTACGTCCGACTATTAACCACACCCCCATTCTCTGTTTGAGAAAGAACGGTCGCCAAAAACAGCAGTTAAAACTGGCTGGAGGGGCTTTAAGTCAACCAAAAAATCTCAGGCCTTCCCCATGATGCCTTAATGTGAGCACTGAGCACTCACAGGAGTCAGCCCAAATGCAAAACACTTGTGAGCTGAGATGGAGTTCAGAGTTTATTAATCTAATACACAACACAGGCAAGAACAAAACTCACGGGAACAGGAACTGGTAACATCCAAAAAGCAGGTAACAGTTAGTAACATGACATTAGGTCAGGACAGACAAGCAACAATGACCGGACGAGGACTAAACAGAAACACCAAACATTTATACACAGGGACTAACGAGCAGGGCGGGAGCAACACAGGTGACTGGGATCAGGGTTAACAAGGCAGAGAGACAGAAGGGGGAAACAGAGAGACGGGCTGACAGGCAGATTACTGGAGGTGAACAGACAAAACACAAAGTACTGAACACCAAACATGTCAAAAAAAGATCAGAATAATGTAAATAAACTAATACAGATCACAACTAAACTAACAATAAGGAACACAGACCGAAGCTAAGACTTGAAGAGAACTCAGGGCAGACATGGGCAAAACACAGAAGACCCCAGACCAGGAGTAAATACTTAAGACATGAACTAAGGCACAGGACCAATGGCGCGTTCGAGAGCGGTCGGAACTGGGATTTTTCCCAGTTGAAACTTCCGACTGAGGACATCAAAGCGTTCCAGGTGTGTGGTGGTGCATGACGCTGAAAGTGAACGAAAATCATGGCTGACCGTGACAAAGTGTGCACACAGCTGCACCCTCAGCAGCTTTAGGTGTTAATTAAAAGGACGGCAGCTTAACTGCAACAACTGACACAAACAGCCCAGACGTTACTGGTTCTGTTCCCCTCTGGATATCAGTTAGCAGCCAGTCAGTCAGTGTTGTTGTTTCACTTCCTGATGTTTTGGCATTTTTAACAATAACATTTATGCAGAAAAGATTAAACTTGAGAGAGATTCTTTACTGTAAGCTACCTAATGTGCAAAACATATTTCTACATCAATATACATGCAGAACAGGTTTTACTATGTGACCGTATGTATTATTTTAATTTAAATACATGCAAATATACGTTTTGTTGCCTTTAGTTTATGGTTTGCCATTTACAGTGTGAGCTTCCATGGGCGCTGACATTGTTTTCTGACGTCATTCAGCTGCTACTCGTGAAGTTGGGGTACAAATTTTTTCTCTGAGTTCACAAGTAGGAATAGTGGCGTTCAGGATAGTTTTTCTAGTTGGAGGTCGGAAATTTCCCAGTTCTGAGTTGCCTGGAATGCAGCATAAGAACTAAAGACACAACCTAGGAACTAAGATACGACACAAGACAGATATGAAGTAACTTCCAGATGCGGATGAAAGCAATAATAAAGGCTACACAGAGACTAAAGCAGAATGAACAAATCAGATAATGAATGAAACTGCCAACCAGACAAACAGAACCCAAGCATGATGGTAGAGAACCAGACATGAGGGACACGACAGAGCTAAACAAGTTCTAAGGCAGACACCGAGATAACAGGACCGATCAGAACCACCACACCGAACAAACAGGAGACTGGATACAAGACCACAGATGGACAGGACTGAAACCCAAAACCCAGACACAGAGAAAGCAAAATCAAAATACAGAGAAGGCCAAAATAATGTAACCCAGACGAGCTCAGGACAGGATCGTGACAGTCAGCCCTAAAAAGTTCATTTACCGGTTTCTTTCTCTCATTATGGTCGGAACTGCTTCAGTTTGCTTTGGGGTGAGAGGGCTTTTTCTTTTTCCCTTTTGGAGTGATAACATGACCCAAAACAAGATCATTCAGACACAGACTGCAGTTTAGATCTGCTAGCTTCACGGCCATCATCAGGAAGGGGTTAAATCTAGAGACGTCTTTCAGAAAGATTTGTTTGTCATGACTTTTTTTTCATCTCTTATCAAATTTGACATCAGAAAATCTGTTTCTGGAACAGTTCTTACTGTATTCACTACAACAGAAAATATTTTACAGTGTACCTGTAGTTGACTGTGAAAGTCAACATTTGATCTGATGTCTTTTCCCACCCAGCGGCTTCACTGCATGTTTTCATCAAGGGTCCTAAATCCTCCCATCTGTCATGTTTAGCTTTGACCAGAGAGACATGAGGAACTGAGTCAGGAATCTGAAACAGAGTTTACAGTGTGGATCATTCACAATAACTGAAACATCTTTTATTGCTCCAATACAATCAGTTCAGCTTCAGTGTGTTTTTATCTTCATGTTTCTGAACCATCCTACCTTCAGGTCGTATCAGCACTAACATGTACATGTGATGTGCAGCCTCTGGCCTTGCACGGTTTTACCTTCAGCTCCGAGTGTCAGAGTCCTCTCACGCGTGTGACGGGCTGACAACGCCAAGATTGTTTTCAAAGAAACAGCTCAGGCAAACACTTGTGTCAGTTTTATTTAAGTCTTCTGCAGAAGGACTCACAGCAACACACATACGCTGTGTACATGTATGCTGGAATGAGTGAGGAGAGCTCAGTGAGCCTGTTATTTATCCAGCTTCAGGGTCAATCATATCATCCCACAGAGACACGTCGTCCCTGAAGTCTGGATAACAGAGAACAGAGATATTTGGACTGTTACGTTTACACAGCACAGATGAGTCTCCCTGAGTTCAGGGTTACAGGCAATATGTTTGGAATTATCATTACAAACTCTAGCAAGTAAATCACCATTAACTACTCTAAGCAAAATGAAATAAAGCCAATAAAACAAAAACATACAACAATCCAGCAAGCATGTGAGTGTGTGAGACAAAGGAGGGGGAGAGAGAGGGGGATGGATCCGACCACGTGAGTAGTCGAAGATCTGGTTCAGAATCGGGCTCGAGGCCAGCTGATTTTGGAATCAAGATGGCGGTTCAAACCATGTGATTTCAGGATGGAGGTGGTCGGAAAATCTCTCTCCCTAAACTAAAAGAATTGGAGAGCTCTGATGCTAGCCTGCTGTGGTCACAGGTCTGGTTTGCTTCAGAGGTCAGGTGGTGTGTGCATGTGGGGTTAGCAAGCAGGAGGAGAGAAAGGCACAGAGAAACTATCTACAATAAGCCACAGTCTATCCTGCAGCAGTGAACGTTCATTCAGCAGCGGCTGCTGCTTTGGATTGGATAGAATGTGCAAATGTATCAGTTCTCAGAAAGAAGCCAACACCAAAAACCCTCATTACTGCTTTATTAATGAGAGGGACGGTAGTGAACTTGCATTCAGTAACCTGTTCCTTGGCTTGATAAAAATACCAGCCTGTTCTCATGCCGAGGCATCACACATACATGCTTTGGAAAAGTTGTGTCTATTGTATGCAAAATGGAGATTTTGCATGTATACGCCCCCAGGTAAACCTAAGTCAGTAAATACACGCATGTTGACAGGCGAACCCTACAGCTGTAGGAGGTAGGGTTAGCCTCTTTTGTGTTGCAGCACTATTGCAAACTGCAGCGTATCATATAAACGCAAAATCGCGTCGCGACATGGCTTTTCCATAGCGTGTATATGTGATGCACAAGATGCGATCGGGTTGAAAATACTCATAAGTTTTCACACAGTAATGAACAAAGCAGTCATGGCCCAGCGGGCGGTATCAGACACAAACATTGTGCGTAGCACGGAACACACACAGCAATTAAACAGGACACAGCGGTCTTTAAATATCTCCTGAGGATTGGGCAGGATCGGGAGCATAAGGATGCTCATAAGTGTACATGGTACCAGAGCACCCTCTGCCGAATATCAATAATAATAATAATATAATAATCCATTTTATTTAAGGCGCCTTTCTTGGCACTCAAGGACACCGTACAGAAATGCAAAACATTTAAAAGCAGCAAAGCCAAAAATAGAACATTAAAACAAGATAAAAGCAAATTTAAATCAAATGTGGTAGGCAGTTTTAAACAGATGCGTTTTGAGTTGTGATTTAAAATGGGAGAATGAATCGATGTTTCTGAGGTGAGGTGGTAAAGAGTTCCAGAGACGAGGGGCAGAGCGGCTGAATGCTCTGCTCCCCATAGTGGTGAGACGAGCAGGGGGGACAGACAGGTGTAAGGAGGAAGAGGATCTAAGGGAGCGGGTGGAAGTTGGACCCTGCAGGAGATCAGACAGATATGGAGGGGCAAGGTTGTGGATGGCCTTGAATGTTAGCAGAAGGACTTTGAATTGGATACGGGACAGGACCGGGAGCCAGTGAAGCTGTTGGAGAACAGGAATGATGTGGTGGATGGAGGGTGTTCGAAGTTATGATGCGGGCAGCTGAATTCTGGACCAGTTGAAGTTTATGGAGGTATTTGTGAGGGAGGCCGAAAAGCAGAGAGTTGCAGTAGTCCAAGCGGGAGGTGACAAGACTGTGAACAAGAATGGCGGCAGTGTGGGGAGTAAGGGAGGGCTAGGCGATTGATGTTACGTAGATGGAAATAGGCAGACCGGGTAATGTTATTGATATGGGACTGAAAGGATAAAGTGCTGTCAAGGATGACTCCCAGACTCTTAACCTGGGGGGAGGGTGAGACGGAGGAATTGTCAATAATAAGAGAAAAACTGTCAGTTTTGGATAAGGTGGATTTACTTCCAATGAGAAGGACCTCAGTTTTATCACTGTTTAATTTGAGGAAATTGTTGGTAAACCAGGTTTTATTTCCGAGATACAGTCAGTGAGGGAGGTGGGGAGAGTGGACGATGGTTTGGTCGAGAGGTAGAGCTGGGTGTCATCAGCATAACAGTGGAATTGAATATTAAATTTGCGGAAGATATTGCCCAGGGAAGGAGATAAATGATGAAAAGTAAGGGCCCCAGGACAGAGCCCTGGGGCACACCTGAAGTGACGGGGGAGGGAGAGGATTTAAAAGACTTAAGTTGAATGAACTGAGTGCGGCCAGAGAGATAGGATGTGAACCAGTCTAACGGAGTGTGAGTGATGCCAATAGAACATAACCGGTTGAGGAGAACAGAGTGACAGATGGTATCAAAGGCTGCACTCAGATCGAGGAGGATGAGAATGGTAAGTAGTCCAGAATCAGCTGCCACAAGGAGGTCATTGGTGATTTTGATAAGTGCTGTTTCAGTGCTATGAAGGGGACGGAAGCCAGACTGGAACTGTTCATACAGGTTATTGTCGGAAAGATGAAGATGGAGTTGAGAGGCAACTGTTTTTTCAAGAATTTTGGAAATGAATGGTAAATTGGATATAGGGCGGAAGTTATTTAAGTTAGAGGGTCTGCGCCAGTTTTTTCAAAATTGGGGTAATGGCTGCAGTTTTGAATGATGTAGGGACAGTTCCAGTGGTGAGAGAGGAATGGATGATAGCAGAGATGAGGGGAACCAGGGAGGGAAGGCAGGCTTTAACAAGATGTGTGGGAATGGGATCAAGTTGACAGGTGGAAGGCTTGGATTTCCTGATGAGTTCTGTAATTTCTGAGGTAGTGGGAAGCTGGAAGGAGGAGAATGGATGTGTGAATGGGTGAGAGTCTGCAGAGATACTGAGGTGAGGAATAGATCGAAGGTGCTGGTGGATGTTTTTAATTTTTTCAGTGAAAAAATGAAATGAGAGAGTTGCAGAAAGATGATGTGTACAGGTGAGGAGGGAGAAAGTCCTTGGGTTGGGTGATATTGTTAAGTAGGGAGAACAGTGACTTGGGGTTTCCTTTATTTTCAGTAATTATACTGGAGTAGTAGTGGGCTTTGGTGTTAGAAATAGAGTCCTTGTAACAGAAGATGTGGTTATTGTACATGTCTTTGTGAATAGTGAGACCAGTTTTCCTGTAGAGGCGTTCAAGTTGCCGACCTTTGGCTTTCATGAGGCGAAGGTCGGGGGTGAACCAAGAGGCGGAGACGGAAAAGGAAACAAATCTATTTTTTAATGGAGCAAGGGAATTAAGAATGCTATGGAGTCCAGTATTGTAGTGAGAGACCAGAGCATCGGGAGTGGATAGGGTGTGAATATCAGGAAAACTGAAGGAGTGGATACTTGAAGTGAGAGTGGCAAGATTAATGTTCTTTATATTCGAAATGAAATAAGGCGTGATATTTTAGAAATGGAGAGAGTGAGTTTCAATGTAAATGAGAGGAGAAAATGGTCAGATATGGGGAGTTCAACTGCTGTAAGGTCAGAAGGGGTGACACCAGAACAACAGATTAAATCCAGAATATGTCCTTTGTTGTGTGTTGGGAAAGTAGTAAATTGTTGGCATCCAAAACTCTCTAAGCAGGAGGTGAAGTCTTTAGTAAGAGGCAGATTGACATTGTCCATGTGGATATTAAAATCGCCCAGCAGTAATATATTTGGTGAGAGGGAAGATAAGTGAGTGAGAAAAGCAGTAAAATCATTTAAAAATTCAGCTCTTTAGTTTAGGGGCGATAAACAGTTGCAATGATGGTTGGGGTGGGACCAGGTAACTTGCAGACAGCAGATTCGAATGTGCTGTAGACAGGTACAGACACCGGTGAGACTTTCCACTTCTCGCGATACATTATCGCGATACCCCCCCCTCGGCCGGAGCCGCGGGGTTTACAGATGTAAACAAACCCACCGGGAGTGGAATCATTGAGCTGGGAAAAGTCGTTGGGCTGTTGCCATGTTTCGGTTAAACAGAGAAAGTCAAGCTTACGGTCGGAGATGAGGTCCTGGATGAGATGTCCCTTGCCTGTCAGTGAGCGGATGTTGAGCAGAGCGAAGTTGAGTGCGGTGTTGTTACAACTGGTGGTGGTGCTAGCCGACCGAGCTAGGCGGGCTAACACACTGTGGTTGACAGCCCGGTTGGTGGCGCGTGGTGGGCGACGAGAGGTGGACCATATAGACTTTATTACTGTAGAGCTGTTGTGATGGAAATTCCGGCGGGACCCTCGGTGTATGTATCTCGGACGAGGCTGGAACGCGATGTCCGGATGAAGATGGAGAGCCTCAGGCGCAGGTCCAGGCAGGTGAGGGCGCAGCGAGCAGGTCAGCGGCGAATACTGAAGTAAACCCGTCACTAGCAGGTGAGC